>OVBE01007925.1:0-17873 GCA_900406425.1 Iberis pinnata
TGATCTGTTCTCTGCAGTATTAGTTTAGGATTAAATTCTAAGTCTATCAGAATTTTGACAACCCTCTCATCTTGGTTTCCAACAAGTAGCTCAACCTCAAGTTCAGCAAGAAAACAAGATGGAGTTAATGCTGAAGCAGATCTTGAAGAGTCAACAACAGTCTGAGAAGAACCTGAATGTGAAGTTGGATAACATGTATAGTGATTTGAACAACAAATTTGAGTCGTTATCTACTCATGTGAAGAAGTTGGATGTAGAAGTAGCTCAGACTTCAGAAGCAGTTAAAAGACAAGCTAGTGTTTTACCAAGAAAGGTTGAAGATAATCCTAAGGGATATTGCAAGGCGATGAACTTGAATTCTGGTTAAAAGGAAGATGAGTCTGCAAAATCTGCAGATTTTCAAAATTTCAGAAGTTGTTCAGAGATAGAGATCGATCGATCCAAGCAGGGATCAATCGATCCAAAAATACGGAAGTTGCCAGGAAACTTAGATCGATCGATCATTCCACGAGATTTTCAACCAGGTGACATGGTCTTGCGCTTCAACTCTCAATTGAAACTATTCCTTGAAAAATTGAAATCTAGGTGGTCTGGACCGTTTGTCATAAATGAGGTGAAACCATATGGTGCGGTTGTACTCAATAATCACCAAGGAAATTAATTTGTGTTGAATGGACAAAGGCTTAAACCTTATCTAGCTGCTTCAGATCTCATGGAGGAATATGAGATTTCTCTTTTTGATCCAGCCTCAGCTTAGAGGTAAGTATCGTTAGGCTCATGACATTAAACAAGCGCTGAGTGGGAGGCAACCCACTATTTTGTGTCTTTAGTTTAATTGTTTTAAGTTTAGAGTCAGTTTAGCTTTTGGTTTACTGATTTTTTAATTTTTAGTTTTGAGTTCAATGTATTTCATGAATTTGAGAAAAAGAGAAGACTTGGTCGAGTGTCCAGATCGATCGATCCCTTTGTGGATAGATCTATCCAAACAACCAGGGAGTTACGAAAAACCAATCGACGATGCACTACTGGATCGATTGATCCATCGGGGTGTAAATAAGAAGTTCCAACACAGAACGATCGATCTGTCTATGGATCGATCGATCCAAACAACCCAGAAGTTACGTAAAAATGGATCGATCGATCCGTCGATCAGGTAAGTCGAATTCCACCTCAATTGAACCGGTTTTCAGAGATTAAACCAGTTTTCACTTAATTTAGACTGTATTTCTTCTTTTCTTCTCCCCTAACTCGATTTTTCCCTCATTCCACCATATTCAAACTCAATTTTTCTCTCAAAACTCCCAAATCACCATTGATCAATCTCCACCAATTTTCAACCGATTTTTGCGTTTCTTGAGCCTATTACACTCAGTTTTTTGCTCTTTTCGATTCTCCTACTCCTTTTTGATTCAAGCAAGGTATGGAACCCTATCTCTCTTTGAAATTCCGAAAATTTTAGGGTTTATAGGGGTTTCGGGTTTTGGTTGATTTAGGTTTTGGAATTGGTTGATTGTGGCCTTATTGCGTGTATTTGATGACTAATTGAGACATCCATTATGAGTTTGGTTGATTTGTGTTGAGATTTTAGGATTTTGAATGTTCGGTTTGAAATTTTCATAGGGATTTCGGGTTTGGTAATCTTAAGATTGTTCAATGGCATTGTTTTGCTTGATTGAGAATGAGGAATGCTTTAGCATTGAGTTTGGATTTCTAAGATATGTTGGTTTGAATTCCATTAGTTTTAATTGCAATTTTTATGAAAATTTTCACTTGAGTTTTGATACCTTGGATGATTATTAGCTTGAATTCTTGCTAATTTTGTGTTAGTATTGCTCAATCATTTCTCACAATTGTCCATGTTTAATAGTGATTTTATTAGGATTGTTTCAAATCTTTAGAACTATCTTGATTCTTGCTAATTGAATTATTATTGCTCGATCATTGCTTAATACTTCATAACATAGTGGTTCTAGATTGATTAAACGTATTTTTTGGATTTAATAAGTCGCTCACTTTTGTTTTGAGGGCTTTTTCTTTTTACGATGGATCCACATGCTGAATTCCGATACGGTTTTGAACCAAATTCCGGAGAAGAAAGTGAAAAAGTACAACCACCAGCACAACCAGCAACTCAAACTACTGGCACAAGGCGATCCACTCGATCCCAAACCACGAAGCAACCTCAGCCACAAACTGACCGTTCGAGTTCTTCTAGAACACATGCGGCCAAGAAGTCGCGAGCAACTGCGAAGGTAAAAGGAAAAACAGTCGATAATAGCAGTACAAACAACAAGGAAGAAGAAGAAGAAGACCCAATCCTCGAGCCGAGGTTTACTCAATCTCTATGGCCTCGCACACCGAGGAAGCGGTTCAAAAAATGTTGCCTCGATCTAGTAGTATCCCAACTCAAGAGTCACAAGGGTTAGAAAGAGCAGTAATTCACCTACAAGTGGGATCAGTTCGATTCAATGTTTTACAACGCTATGCTAAAGATCTCGATGGAGCCGACCCGTTTTTCGATCATGCAGCTTTGACGATATTGGGTGTAGATGGTGATCTAGCGAGGAAATTCTTGGCCTTATTCCGCATTCACAGCCCCAACTCAGATCCGCGACATCCCTACATGTCCGATACCGAGGTACAATTCTTTTGCCTTGATCGTCTTTACAGGATTCTGATGGCGGAGTTCGGTCTTATCTTTGGATTCTGGAAAAATGGGCACCTTCCAGAACTGCCCAACTTTTATTCCTACAGTGATTTGTGATATGTTATTGCACATGGAGGGTATGAGTCTCGTGAAGAGAAGCTCACCGGTATCTGCAATCCAGCTATTCGCATAGCACTGATCAAGATCTTGGGTTACACATTTTCCGCCAAATCAGAGGCGGCAGTGGTCAATTCTCAGGAGCTTGAGCTCCTTCATTATGCCTTATGCCATTTCATGATGGTTACATATGAGGCGGATTAGGACCAAGATCGTCATGATGCTAAATTGGGATGAATATTTGCCAAGATCCTAGCTAGCTGGAAGATTGATGCGCTGAGAAACCCGACTCAGGTTAAGGTAATGGGTAGTCTAGCTACCCTGGATTTACAGTATGTTGGGATTTCTCTTGGGATGTTTACTCTGGTAAAGACGAGCAACCGAGTTGATTGGGCTTATAACTTCTCGACCAAGTGGTTCACGAAGACTGAGGTCTATATGTTTCTGCATTAAGGAGGTCAGAGGTGCAAGATTCAATTGCCAAAGCTGGACATCACTAGCATCAGTTCCCTGGATGCACCAAGACTCCCTAGAGAGCAGGTTCATAGTCGGCAGTCCACTCAGCGACGACAGCGAGATCTTAGTCTCGAGGACGGTTCACCCATCTTACCTGAGGATTATAGTGATTTCGATTTGCCACCTTGATGTTCCTACTTCACAGACTCTGAGATAATCAAATGGACCGCAGATGCCGCTGAGAGGACTCACAGTATTGTTCAGAGGATATGGAGCGCGATAACAAAGATCAAACACCCAGCATGTTTTAGAGCACATCGGGATCAGAATGATGATAATGAGGAGCCTTTGGCAAGGAAAGGGAGAGGAGGCGGTAGCTCGGGACAGATTTTAGACTGATGGCGCTGCATTTCTGAGTACCTTTTTCTTTTTTACTTTGGACTTATGTATTTTATTTTTATTTTAGATTTTATGTGTTTAGACTTATTTACTTTTTGGTCATTTTCCTTCTTCCGGATTTATTTTCACACCGAGACGGTGTGAAGTAAGTCTGGGGGAGGGGATATGATGGTTACTCACGTTATTTTGATGTTTTCTCATTTTGGCAAAAATTTTATATTTTTCATTTTGTTTAGATGAGTCTAGTCGAGTCGAAGTAACAATGACAAGAATCTATGATGACTACGAACCCGGTGTAAGTTCGATATCTTTCTCTACTTGACTACTGACTTAGATTAATTGCCGCACTTAGGATTAGAATCCCATTGATTGATTTCTATGCGTTTGAATGTTCCGGTCTTTTGGATTGTTGATGATTTGATTCTAGCTCTGTTTGGATATGACTTAAATTTGATCTTAAATTTTCTTGCTTATAGTGTTGGTTATACTTTGAAAAGCTGGGTATCTTGCTCTTCAGTTCTCTGTAAAACCGACAAGTTCTTTCAGTATGATCGATCCGAATCGTTTCTCTCCCTCCCTTCAGAAAATAAAAAAAAAACGGTTCAGAAAATGGGTTGAAAGCATGACCTAGAAGTCCGTAGTCAACCCTAGCGAATTGCCGGCTGCTAAAAAAAGGAGAA
Organism: Iberis pinnata; assembly: GCA_900406425.1. Classification (NCBI taxonomy): domain Eukaryota; kingdom Viridiplantae; phylum Streptophyta; class Magnoliopsida; order Brassicales; family Brassicaceae; genus Iberis; species Iberis pinnata. Next base: position 4,300 of record OVBE01007925.1, read on the forward strand.
AAGAAAAGCGCAGAAATGCGAAAAAAGAAAGTAGTAAGAAAAGAAAAAAAAGAAAAAAAAAAGAAAGAGGAAGTGAGAAAGGGGGAAAAAGGGTCAAGAACGCATTATTTGTTCTTAATTGAATGTAGAGAGATGGCTGAAATGATTTGATGGTTTGATTGATTCGTGATTTAGAGTATAAAGTATGTTATTGGTTTTGTGGTGGTAAACAGTTCATTTGCAGTGGTTTTCTAGGATTGATATCTCCTAGTTTTTGGTGTCTGAACTTGGGTTGCTGAGATGCTGAGAGTTCGTGTGTGGTCCTTCTCAAACCTCTTCTTCAGATGTTGTTTTTGCTTTTCTTGAGGAAAAGCAAAGAACTAAATCTAGGGGAGTTGATATCACTCGGTTTTAACGCTTGGTAGTGGGTATTTATACTTACTATTTAGCATTATCCGAGTGTTTTCCTTGTGTTTTTAGCATGTTTTCATGATTCTTGGTGTTTGGGACGTTCTGGAGCAAAAAGATGATATTCAGGAGAACTCAAGTGCAAATGGACCAAATGGACATAAAGGATCAATTTGGAGTGAAGAATTATCGATCCAAGCCTGGGACAAGATGAGATCAATCGATCCAAAGCAGGGATTGATCGATCCAAAGAACTGGAAAAGTTACCGAGAATCAGATCGATCGATCCAACCTGGATCGATCGATCCCTTTAAAGCACGATCGATCGAGCCATCTATGGATCGATCGATCCCTTTACACGAGCTAGAGAGAAATAAACTAAAAAGACACATTTGTCCTTAAGATCTATCATTAGTTTTTATTTATTTGAGTTTTATGTTCTTTTTATTTTCAGACTATAAAAGCCTTTTGGCCTATTTTTATTTTTATCAAGTCTTTTATCGCTCAATTGATTGGAGAGTTTTTTTAGAGAGAAGAGATCCACATCTGTATACAAGCGATTTCTGAACTAATATATCCTTATATATAATTTGACTTTTGAATTCTGCAATGTTTACTCAATCTATGATTTCTGTTTTTGCTATCATGTCTGAGTAGTCACCTTGTTAGGTTTTAGGGTTTTCCTAGGGGAAACCATGTTAATTGTTAGGTTTAATAGAATGGATTGAAATTTGTTAGGTTCTCAGTCTAGATTTATTCTTAGTGCATGAATTAAAGTAGCTAACTAGTTTATTGATCATAGAATTATAAACTCAAAGGGATTTAGTTTAGAAGTCTGACGTAATCTATATGAATAAGTGCCTTTTCTTGCGGGAGTATTGTCTTAGGGGCTTATGAACTTATCGAATCTGAATTGAAATGCATGATCAAATTATCTAAATACGGCGGGAGTTTGTCTTTAGTAATTCGAGCATAAGGATCTAATACTTCGGGAAGAGATTAGTCTATTGTTGTCTTTTGAGTTGGGAGCTATTTTCAGTAATCAATCATGCATGTTAACATTGACCTTTAACTTAAATACATGTGGAATTCTCTATTGCCTAGCGTTTTTGTTTATTGCTTTACAACCATTTTTATTTTATCGTTATTGTCATTTCTTGATTAAAATTATTAATTTATTATGTTCTTAGCTTAATTCGATTTCAAACCGAGAGTCGTGCTTTCTTGGTCTCTGTGGATTCGATCCTTCATATACTACTGTGTTTGCTGTGCACTTGCAGTGAATATATTTGGGTTAAAACCTGATTGTATCAGGGACCCTAGTGAAACTTTTTGGGATGACCTTAAGTCGAACAGGCGTCTTTGCCAACCCATTTCAGAGGAGTCATTATATAAGGAAATCCCGGAACAATATGAACCTGATTCGGCCTCTGAAGAGGAAGAACCTCATGAATTTGGTCCGCCATGAAACAAGCGACGATCAAGTGGGGAAGTACATACACAAAATTGTATATAATTGATAGATATGACCTTTTGATGAAAATGAAGTTTTTACCTACTTTCTTCCCCGACATCAGTACTTTGACCACTTTGGGTATTCAAGATGATGTGCGCCTAATTATGAAGGCAATGGGTATAGAGAAGATGTTGGAGATGAAATTTGAAAGCTAAAAACGCCAAACCTGCTTGTTCTTAGCCTTGCTGGAGATTGATTAGCGCTGACACTTGATCACATTCTTGGATTGGAAGCATCAAACACATCGTTATACTCTCAGTGATCTTGAAGAGATCTATCGGTTATTGGCTAAGGGAAGACGGTATTCATTAAAGTCCAAGAAGAGACAAATCTCTATTGGCGAACACTTGGGTCCGAGAAGTTTTTTTCTGGAAGAAATAAGAGTGGAATATTCACCATCCTGCCGTACGATACGTTTTCCAACTTGATCTATGCAAAAAAAAAAAGAATCCGGCTCTATCCTCGACGGAGAATTTCAGTTTCTCAAGTTTGGAATTGCTTGATTTGTGGAATATTATTATATGGAGGAAAACTATTTCTCAAACTTGGAGGATGATCGACCGACTCCCTTGAAACTTTTCCTGGACCATTTTTTGAGTATTCAGGATTGGGCGTGCAAGTGTAAGGATAAGCAACCTCAAGTAACGGTCGGCGATTGGATTACTCCGATATTCAATAGGTACAGGTTGAAATGCGAATCTAAGAGCGTAGAGCCGAAGTTGATGGATTTGTATTATCTGGAACGTCTTGGCTTTCTAGCAGGAAAGCATGATGAGAGGTTTGCTTATAGGTATTATCCGAGGCATGGGGAAGTATGCACGACTTTGTTACCCAAACCAGAGATCACACGCTTAGACAACAACCGGAAAAACATCAGGTTTCAACCGGCACCGCGCGATTACTATGATTTGACTGTTGGGTCACCTCTTGAGCCGATTACCATTAAAAGGAAGAGGGCCAGTAGATCTCCAAGTCCTCCTCACCATCGTCCCACTCACTGCCTGGAAGATAGACCAGTTTATGGTCACGCTCGTTACTATACCCAACTCCCTAACCACCCACTTCAACCGGGACCGTTACGGGACATTTATTCGGCACATCACAACATGAGCCGTTGGAGCAAGTACCAAGATCACACTTTGAAAAAGGTGAGAGAAGAGCTTCAGAACTTGAAGAATCCGGTGAAGAAAGGTTTCAGTTGTGCGAGTTGCGGTTCAAACAACACTCTTGGACCTCAACCGGGACCGCGGGATTTAGATATGGTAGTACATGGGGAAGGATCTTCCATTGGTACACAACAGTCAGAGAGCAACGCATAACCTATGTATCCTCCATCACGCCCACGCCCACACCCACAAGGAACTCCACCTCCTACCTTGGACAACAAGTCGCCCACTTTCTCCTTAGAAGAATATGGTTCCAACAATGGCACTGATCATTACTAGGTAAACTCCTTTCTACCCTTTGTATATATTGCATTTAGTTCCATTTTCTTCTTTTTGTCCCTTCATCCGGCTTTTATTTCACACAAGGACTGTGTGATTAAAGTTTGGGGGAGGGACCATAGCTAATCTAGTTTTGATTTTTTTCTCTTATCATGCAATGTTGCATTGTGAATAGTTAAGTTTTACAAAAACCCCTAAAAATCGAAAAAATTCAACGAAAAAAAAACAAAACCTTCTAAAGTGTTGCATTTAGTCACATCTTAGATTGCATCATTTGCATAGGAAACTGATGATTAAAATTTCCTTGTAAATTTTAAGCTCTAGCTTTTTGAATTAGCATCTAAAGTATGATGGATAGGATTGTACCTACTAGTAGTCTTGAAAAGTCTTGAAGTTTTTGTGTTGAATCTTGAAATTTGAAAATCTATTGGTATAGTCTCGAAGCCTGCTAGCTCTAGGTTGTCTTCATAACTATTTGGACTTAATTGAATTGCTAATTAGCTTGCTCGAATGATATCTTGATGTGTTTCAAGGCATAATCATTTTAGTAATGGCTTAGTCACCCAAAAGCCTAAACACTTGTGGCTAAACCGGTCATTTTCATTTTTAGAATGATTTCCCTCTCCACCATAAAACCCAATTACCCAAACACTTGCGAGTTTCTCTTCTTTAATGATTGATTGGCAAAAACTCAAGAGTATAAGGGGCGATAATTTATGATTTCCATTTGGCTATGTCTTAGTAGTCTCTTTGTTAGGTATTAGGGATTTTCGAGGGAAAACATGTTTTGATAGTTAGAGTTTAACTTTAATGGATTCAACTTGTTAGGTTCTTAGTCTAGATTTGTTATCATTGCTTGAATTAGCTTGATCACCTAGTTCATGATTTTAGGTTAATAAATACAAAGAAATTTGGTTTATTTGATCTGACCGAGTCTAGATGAATACGTATCTCTTCTTGCGGGAGTATTGTCCTTGATGCTTATGAACATATCGAATCTATAATCACTACATGATTTAATTGTCTAAATTAGAGATCTAAGTTTCGGGAGAAGGTTAGTCTTTATTTATTAGAAATTTTATCATAGAGATCTAATACTTCGGGAGGAGATTAGTCTATTGTCGTCTTTTGAGTTGAAAATTATTTTCATTTGTTAATCTTGCTTGTCAACCTGAACTTCAAACCTGAATACCTGCGAAATTTTCCTATCGCCTAGCATTCTAGCTTATTGATTTACATGTTTTTAATTATTCGCTTTAATTCGAAACCGTTCAAAAATAATCTCTCTTATATTTCTTTCTTAGCTAGAATCAATTTTAGAACTGGGAGTCGCACTATCTGGTTCTTGAAGGAACTGGTGAAGAAAGGTTTCAGTTGTGTGAATTGTGGTTCACACAACACTCTTGGACCTCAACCGGGACCGCGGGATTTTGATATAGTAGTACATGTGGAAGGATCTTCCATTGGTACTCAGCAGCCAGAGAGTGACACACAACCTATGCATCCTCCATCACGCCTATGCCCGCACCCACAACGATACAAGCGCCAACCTCCACCTCCTACCTTGGACAACGAGTCACCCATTTTCTTTTCAAAAGAATATGGTGCCAACAATGGCACTCATCACTACTAGATAAACTCTTTTCTACCCCTTGTATATATTGCATTTAGTTCATTTTTCTTCTTTTTGTCCCTTCATCTGGCTTTTATTTCACACTAGAGATCTTGTGATTTAAGTTTGGGGGAGGGACTATAGCTAATCTAGTTTCGATTTTTCTCTTATCATGCATTATTGTATTGTGAATAGTTAAGCTTTACAAAAACCCTAAAAATCGAAAAAATTCAACAAAAAAAAACAAAACCATCAAAAACGTTGCATTTAGTCACATCTTAGATTGCATCATTCGCATAGGAAACCGATGATGAAATTTCCTTGTAAAGTTTAAGCTCTAGCTTTTTGAATTAGCATCTAAAGTGTGATGGATAGGATTGTACCTACTAGTAGTCTTGAAAAGTCTTGAAGTTCTTGTGTTGTATCTTGAAATTTGAAAATCTATTGGTATAGTCTTGAAGCCTGCTAGCTCTAGGTTGTCTTCATAACTATTTGGACTTAATTTGAATTGCTAATTAGCTTTCTCGAATGATATCTTGATGTGTTTCAAGGCTTAATCATTTTAGTAACGGTTTAGTCACCCAAAAGCCTAAACACTTGTGGCTAAACCGGTCATTTTCATTTTTAGAATGATTTCCCTTTCCACTGTAAAACCCAATTACCCAAACACTTTCGAGTTTTTCTTCTTTAGTGATTGATACAAAAACTCAAGAGTATAAGGGGAAACAATTTACGATTTCCATTTGGATAGATTGATGACATCATCTAGGGATTAGGAAGGGTAGTTAGGAATGGAACACTAAGGGTATTCGGGATGTGATTAAGGAATTTGAGGTTTTAGTCATGAAAATAGTTCTAATGCTTATTCATTGGGGGTAGGGGTGGAGGTAACGTTGTGATTGAAGGATTTCAAAAGATGAGGATTTGGGAGGGAAAAAATCAAAAGAAAAGAGTGAGTATGAAAAAGAAAGGTAACTTCCACTAGACTTAAGCAAATGAAAAGAAAACGAGTGATGATTCCCAAGCAAGAATAGCTCTAAGTGATATGATAAGAAGAAGAGTGATTCAATGAAAATAGCTAGTGCAATTTTGAGATTAATGGAAAAAAGAATAATGAGTCTAGTTTGGAAAAGTGGAAACAAAGGTTGGTAAGAAAATATGATTTGTTTGGAAGTTTAGAATTGAAAAGAATGGTTGGAACACTTGGAAATTTGGGTAGAATAAGGCAAGGATTTGAGGAAAAGTTTAGATATGGAAATCAAAAGTTGTATTTCTCATTGCTATTTGTCTCGTTTTGATTTTGCTAATTAATCATTCCCTTTTGAGTGATAACTCAATGATTTGAGTGTGAACCTTTTCTTGATGCATTGAAACCCTCTTTCGACCTTACCAATTGAAACCATCAAGATAATTATTTGAGCATGCTTCACTTATAAGAAAAAATTGAATATAGGAAGATGACTTGGACTAGATAGGTGGATCGCTTGCCTTTAGTAATAGAATGGACAGTGAAAATACTTGAATAATTTTATGAGTAGAGATATTAGTTCGGGATTGATGATGTATCATTTTCTGGATGTTAGTTCACTAGGCTTTCGCTTAATATTTTGGCTCTAAGGTTTACACCTTCAAACCTCTCTCTCTCATTTTCCTTTGCGGTTTGCTTGAGGACAAGCAACTGATAAGTTTGGGGGAGTTGATATATTGTGTTTTTAATTGATTTACACTCTTGTTTAGTCTTCATTTTAGGTAGTTTCATTTTCATTTAGGTCTAGTTAGGTTGTATTTTGCATTTCATTACATATTTCAGGTACCTAAGGAGTGCAGAGCTGATTTGAGGACGAAACCGATGAGAAAGAAGTAAAAAAAGTTTAAGGAGATTTATCGACCTATTGTATCGGTTTACTCAGTCGATATATTCTATTAAGCCTATATCGTCCAGTTTGTATCGGCTGGATTGGCTGATACAAACCATGAAGAAGTTGTCCTAGAGTTGCCAACCGATACAGTTGAGCCGATATGCTGGTATCGGCCAACATGTATCGGTGAAGAGTGCCCGATATGTGACGTGCAGAAGAGCATCGACCCAAGGAGGCTGATACACATGACCCAATACACACCTATCGGCCAATGTGTACCGGTTGGATGCGTCTAATATCAAACGTGAAGAGGTTGTATCGACTATGTAGTATCGGCCGATATCGATTCCAAAAAGTCAAAAATAAAAATTTGACCAAGACTTTAACCCAATTGATTAGTGGGTTAACCAAATTGTTTTGGGTCAACCCAAGACTTTAACCCAATTGATTAGTGGGTTAACCAAATTGTTTTGGGTCAACCCAAGACTTTTAGGAACACTCTTTAAGGTTCAAAAACCTAATTTCATCTTTAAGCTTTATTTTCTAAGAACAACTTTGTAATCCTTTGCTTCTTAATTCCATTTTGAGTTTGATTTATTGCTTTTGATTGCTTTTCTTCTTCTAAAATCTATTTCTAATCATGATTCAACACATTTCTAGTCTTGGATCTTGTGTTTTCTCCATGATTAGTGAATAGTCTCCTTTAAGAAAATGGTCAGGTAGATTAAGGTGAATAGGTGAAGGAATGTGATGTTTAGGGTTGTAATTCATAAATCTTCATGTAATAGATGATCTTAATGTTGAATTTAACTTTATCAATTGAATCTAGATCATATGATGAATAGTGCCAGAAAGGTGTTCGATGAAATGTCAGAACCAATCATTACATGCTAGATAAGGCATGAACAAGAGATTTGTGTTAGTTAGTTTAGTGGTTTAGCATATATTAGATCTTAATGTTTCATAATTGTGTAATTATCCAAGAGATTGTCTTAATTACATGGTTACGAAAAAGATTAGTGCCATGAAAGTGGATTAGTCTATTTATGGGAATCTTAGACCAAGGATTAACTCAATAGTTAGAATTGAACATCACATGATATCATATGATCACTCGAATCAATAACCTATACCATTTGGTTAGCCTTTTATTGTTAAATTCATGTTTTGCATTTATGTTGTCTTTTACTATTTGCTGTTGACTTTTAGAATTGTTGACTTTTTATTGACTTTCTAGTTTATGCATGTTTGATTGTTTCGAAAACCATCCAAATCTTATTAGCTTAGACTAGACATAATTCTAAATGGATTAGTGTGTTAAATTTTACCTGAATTTGGTTAATATCTTAAGTACTATTACGATGAATGATTATATTTAAGTATTTGCTTAGATACGTGCAAATTCTTGTTTATCATTATATTTTTTGATGAAATTTGAAATTTATTGAGAAAAAAATAAAAAATGTTTATTTACAAGTTTCTAAAAAGATAGAAAAGAATACTAGGAAAAGTTTGAAATTTGGAAGAAGCTTTAAGGTGTGTTGTGTGTTCATGGGAGCCTCGTTAAAACCCAATACTAGAAAACCCCGTGGGACGAAACTAGTATTGGGAAAAGAGTACTACCCGAAGAACACCACCTATATGCCAAAAGAAAAAAGAGAATAAGAAACGCCAGGGCTGCTGAATGTTAAGGGTGAAGTGAAGACCATCGGAGACCGAGGCGAGAGGGAGTTGAGTCCAAAGGAGCCCAGAGGCTAGTAAGGCGGTTGCGGATAATTCGAATGATGCTGGTCCGCATGTGCAAGTGTGGATGATGAGGATTCCCGTGCCGACGATTATTCCGTTCCCGCTAGATGTGGTAGATCGTTGCTTGAAAACACAGACAGAGTAACACTCGATCAATCAATGGCAACGAAGATTGCCAGAGTGAGTTGAGGGTCATGGTCCAATCCGGGTAGAGCCGGTGGTGAAGCAGATCTACTGTTAGGTCCGACCAAACAGTGAAGGAGTAGGGGGCATGCAAAAAAAGATGATCTCGAGTCTCATCCGGCTCTCCGCAGAGGATGCACGGTTGCGTCACTCCCCAGGAACACATACGATATCTGGTTTGCAACCTATCCAAAACAACAAGCTAAGAAATGAAAGAAAACCGAGGTATAGATTGTGGGAACCAAATAGTTGAAAACCAAGGTTTATTGGGATATGAGGGACTCAACTGTGACCAAGTGTGGGATGATGAAAATGTGGCCTTGAAGTTGTGTTGTCCGTGTTTCCAGAGTGCATTGTTAGGACCAGCCGCTGGATCTGGTAGGGGGAGGGTGATAAGTCGGTCATGTAGTTGCCAGAGGGCTGGAACTCTTGAACGTCTAATGTGCCATCCATGCGGGTTGGTTGCGGCAGCCACTAAGGAATGGCGCTCAATCTCGAGCTCTCTAATGCCACGCTCACCTGCAATATCGTACAAAGGCCCCAAAGTAGTCCTATCTTCAAACCAAAAAGAAGTTCGATGATCGTTATCGATGGCGAATCGTAGATACGTATTCGCGAGAGATCATGTTTGTAACAACTTACACCATAGCCAAGATCCACTATTTGTAATCGCCACGTCCCAGAATGTTGAATCACGAATAAGATAAAGCTGTATCCAGGAGGCCCAGAGTGATCATTTTCCTGAGATTAGATTCCAGAAGATCGATAGCGTGAATACCGTGGAGGTGTCCTCAAAAGCACTAATGCCCAACCCCCAACATCTTTTGGTTTACATACATCCACCCAAGCGACCTTTGACATGCTATGGATTGTAGGTGAGCCCGACCATAGGAAATTGCTGCAAATACTGTTTATTCTCCCAAGACAGGACTTTGGTAGGCGGAAAGTGGATTGCCAGAAGTTGACGGTGCTAAAAACTACTGATTTGATTAACTGCAAACGACCTGCAAAAGAGAGTAATGTAGAGGCCCAAGAGGACATTCGAAGTCTGAGGCGATCCTGAAGGGGTGCATAATCGGCGCTTGTGAGCTTCTTTGTAGTGAAAGGCAAACCAAGGTAGCGAATGGGAATAATGTCAAGCTTGAGACCCATAGAGGTGATGAGGGAGAAAGTGTCATGTGGTGGTCGGGGAGGTAAGAAGATCTAGGACTTGGATATATTGAGATTTAGACTGGAATCTTGCCAAAGCTATGTAATACATCCATAATGCCCGTTAGTGATTCTGGCGTCTCATCAGAGAAGACCATGATGTCATCCGCGAAGCATAAATGGGTGAGACCTAAATGATTGCATCTCGGGCGGAACCCGAAATGACCACAAGACGCCGCTGCATTGATAAACTTAGACAAGACATTATTGACAACATAGAGATAGTGCGAGATAGCACAACCCTGACGGAGGCCTATGGAACTTAAGAAATAGCCCGCCGGTTCCCCGTTGACCGAGACCGTGAAGGTGGCCATAGAAATGTACTTCAAAATCCATCTAATGAACAGCACCGTTAAATGCATAGCCTGCAAAACACAGATAATAAGATCCCAATCAACAATTTCAAAAGCCTTAGCAATATCCAGTTTGAACGTAAACCAAGGGGAGATAGAGGATTTGTGATAGTCTTCTGTAGCAAACATGAGATTCTCTAAGAGTAGACGACCTTGAACAAATGCGCTTTGGTTCGGCTCTATGGCATCGAGAAGGATCGTCTTTAATATGTTTGCCAATATCTTTGATATGATCTTGTAGATGGTATTGCAGCAGGAGATGGGATGGTAATCGGTGATCAACTGAGGATCCTCGCCTTTTGGGATTAGGGAAAGAAGCGCTGCGTTTACTCTGTGAGGCATATGGCCATATAGAAAGAAAGATTGGACATCAACTATCACATCAGCACCCACAATCGCCCAAGCTTATTTAAAAAATTTGCATGTGTAACCGTCGGGACCCGGAGCCTTGTTAGTTGGCATGGTAAAAACTGCGTATTTGATCTCATTGGGTTGAACCTGCGAACACAAAAAATCAGCAACATGAGATTTACATTTGTAGGAGACTAGGGAATCAAGTAAGGGATTCGGAAGAGGGTTTAGCAGTGGAGCATATTGAAGGAAGGTTCGGAAGTGGGTGGCTGCTGTTTCTTTGATAGAAGCTTGGTCTGTGACAAATACGCCGGAAGGAAGGCGTAGACGCTTGATGGTATTCTCTGAAGCTCGAGTTGTTGCCATACGGTGAAAGAAACCAGTGTTCTGGTCACCCTCACGAAGCCAAGTTATGCGTGAACGTTGTTTGAAGAAAAGTTCTTCTGCGCGGGAAAGATGCGCCCATTCCCAAGATGCCTCGTGATATGACTGCATGGTGTCGGGTGAGGGGTTAAGCAAATCCTGGTCTTGACAGTGGCACAAGTGGGTGAAGCCTGTCCGGGTGCGGAGCGGCATGTCTCTAAAAGCCGTACGGTTGAGATGGCGAAGGGAGGATTTTAGAGCTTTGAGCTTGGTGTGGAGGAGACACAGAGCCATTCATGAATGATGCAACGACATGTATGAGGACCAAAGAGCTTGTACAACCTGCAAAAAGGAAGGATGTGTTGTTAAATGTGTTTGAAATTTAAAAGGTTTTCGGGATGGAGTAGTGGAAGAGGAGAGGTAGACGATGCCGCGAGCATGATCGGAAACGCCATTTGCTTCGAAAGCCGTGTATAATTGAGGAAATGTGGTAGTCCACTCTGTATTGACCAACACCCTGTCCAACTTCTTTCCTATAGGGTCATCTTCTCGGTTGTTGGACCATGTAAAAGTAGGACCAATGTAGTTGAGATCGGTTAGATCACAAAGAGTCACAAAATTCTGAAACTGCATCATGCCCTGTTATCGCGATGGCGGGATGGGATTGGAGGGCTCAGAATGAGCCAGAATCTCGTTGAAATCCCCAAGGACAAGCCACATGTACATAGTAGCGCCACAACGCCTTCGGCTTTCATAGATGCCCCCCCCATAGTTCCATGCGATCAACCTGAAAGTTGGAAGCATAAACACATGTAATTAGAACAAGAACACCAGAGTCGAGATTGACAAGTACAATAATGAGTTGAGAGGAAGTAAAAATAGGAGTGACTTCAACGCCAGGATTCCAGCAAACCCAGATACGCCCAAGACGATGAGCATCATAGTTAGTGATTGCACTCCAGCCCGGGAGAGCAGCCTGCAAAATACGAGAGATTTTCATATTGAACTCTAGTTTCTAGAAGACAACCGAATCGGGGGGAAAGCTGATAAAACCCATTGATGAATAATGTGATGCTTTCGGGATAGATTAAAACCCCGAGTATTCCATGCAAATAACGATATATCATTAATGTCTCCGGGTGGAGACGTGTGATTTGTGTTTGGGACCAAATTGTTTAGGAGGGTTGCGCATTGAGCTGGTTGGATGCTGCTATGGTTTTGACTTGGTTCAGGTACTATAGCGTGATCCATTGACAGTATCCTTTGGTGGGATAGCTTTAGAGTCAGATAGTTGTCCTTCTTCCTTTTCATCAACATCGAGATCAATTGCGAGAACAGAGAAACAAGATGGAGAGATAGGTGCATCGGTAGTCATAATGGATGGGATAGAGTTCTTTGTCAGTGATAGAGTGTTCCGGTTGGAGAGAACCACCTTGGACCATACTTTAATCGGGTCGTGATTCTGGATGGATGCTTCGACATTGATATTGGGTTGTGTGGCATGAGCGTTTTCGATCAATTCAAGAGCTGGTTCGAGGAGATAAACAATTGATAGATCGGTTGGTGGTACTTGCACGGTCTGGGCAACTTCGCGGTGTAGATTGGTAACAGGGCTTGCATGACTAGTAGTCAGACCCGTAGTAGAATAAAAAAGAACATTAGATGTAATCATCGCAGCATTAACATCAACAATAATCGAGGTAGAAGTAAGAGGCAGGGTTGCTTGTGCAGGTTGTTTGGCTATTGTTGATGCGTCAAGGATAACGCCAGCTTGCTCCTAGGATTGCGAGTTAGATAGGTCCAACGGCGGGTGCGTGAAGGGATAGTAGCTCGAGCTGGTTTCTTTTTGCAATCATTTGCCTTATGACCCCAAGTTGAGCATATCATACACTTTGAGGGAAGCCACGGGTATAAGACTTTGATAGGTTGGTCGACACCATCTAACTGAATGGCATCTACAAGCATGTTGTCCAGGTTCAGTAGTACTAGTACACGAGCCACAACAAGTCTTAAACACTTCTCTGTTTTTGGGTGGAGGTGTTTTGCTTCGCCTATTATATCACCTATGAATTTTAAGCTTGCAGGTGAAAAAAGAGAGTTAGGTACATTGTGGAAATCGACCCATAAGAGCATGGAGGATAAAGACGGTTTTGCTAGAGCTTGATATGGTGTCCACTCTTGAACAACAAGGAGAATAGCATATCAATCCTGCAACATGCCAATATTACGACGGAAAATACGGGCTTGCAAATCGGAGGACTCGATTTTGAATAAGACTATGTCTCCAGAGAGAAATTGCATATCAATCCTGCTAGTTGATGCTTGCTGCTTCCAAATATGATTCACCGTGGCATGTACCTTACCAATATGTGGAGCCTCACCTACAAAATAACCAACAAGGAAGTTAGTCCATAAAGGTTGATCAACAAGAAGAGATAGAGGGATTGAAGCAGTGGCTGTGTTTCCATGGATTGTGAAAGAAGGCTTCGGGATATTGATAGTAGGAATAAATTGATAGTAGGAATTTTTTTTCTACGTGATGAACGGTGG
>OVBE01007926.1:0-17867 GCA_900406425.1 Iberis pinnata
TACTCACTACACATGCTTGGTATCAAAGCTAAGAAACAGAGAAACGAAAATGCAGAATAGGACATAATGATCAAGGGTCAACGAATGCAAAAAACTATGAAAACACTTTAACCAGAAACTTGATGAACAACTAAAACCCTAAGATGCAGAAGATGAAGATGATGAACACAAGCAATGACTATGGCGAAAATCTAAGAACTATGCAAAAANTCAAAAGGAGGCATTTTTGGGGTTTTATAGCATTTCAGAAAAAACCCTAAAAACGCTAAAAGAAAAAACAGTTGATCATTGTCTTGGATCTTGGGCCTTGGGTTCAGGTGCTATCCAAATCCAAGTCAGTCGGGTTGGAGCATGTTTGAGTCCGGGTTGGAGAATGCATGTTCGATCTTAAGCTAGAGTGAGGATCAATCTCTAAGTTGAATTTGAGAGGTGAGATCGATCTCTGTTAGTTGCATCTGAGATCGATCTCAGTTGGTTGCAGATCGATCTCTGTGCTAAGTATGAGATCGATCTCTGTGCCGAGAATGATCGATCTTGGCTTCGGTGCATATTAATGTAGATCGATCTCGCCTTGAAAGTTTAGATCGATCTTGTCTTGAAAAATTCGGATCGATCATGCTTGCTTCTGGGATCAGGTTGGAGCTGAAGAATGGGATGAGATCGATCTTGGAGCTGAGAGTGAGATGGGATCGATCTCAATTGGATGTGAGATTGCAGATCGATCTCGGGCTGAGATGAGATCAATCTCTGCTGTGAAAAAATCAGATCGATCTCATCTGAAGTGAGATCGATCTCGAGCTGAAGTGAGATCGATCTAGTGCAGAGCTAAGATCGATCTTGAGTGAAAATGCAGCTTGGAAATTTCACAGTTTTTCTTGAGATTTGCAACGACTTGGTGATGTTTTCTGAATTTCCCTGAAAACTCCTGAAAGTCCTGAAAAATCTCCAAAATGCATGCAAATGCAGATCCTAATGCAAAACTTCGTAAAAATCATAAACTTGCAGAAATCAACTCTAAACATGCTAGATGCAATCCGAAAGAGCTAAGAAGTGATAATAAATGTTATGTACAAACCATGAAATTCAAGTGTTATCAGTTGACATGAAGACCTCGGCAAATGTATTCATAACACAAATAATGCTATGAATTGAAGAAGGCTGACCATCGGTAAATATAAGGATGTCGTCTGCAAAGTACAAGTGGGAGAAGGCAAGGTTGCTTCATTTGGGGTGGTAACCAAAAGCACCAGCTGCCGCTTCTACATTCAACAAACTAGACAAGACATTGTTAGCTATAACATATAAGAAAGGATAGAGCGCACAACTTTGACGAATTCTTCTGGAGCTAGGGAAGTAACCACCTGAATACGGTCCGATTCCCCATTGACAGAGATGGAGAAGGTGGCAATGGATAGACATAAATGGAGAACAAAGGTAATGAAGTCCCAATGAAAAGTTTTGAATTCCTTAGAATTATCCAGTTTCAGAGTGCATCGCTGATACATGTGAGGCTTGTGATAGTGCTTAACAATTTCCGTAGCTAACATGACATTCTCAAGGAGTAACCGACCTTTGATGAACTCACTTTGATTGGGCTCAATAAAATCTGGGAGGCAAGTCTTTAGGCGGTTGGCCAGAATCATTGAAATAACCATATAGATTGTATTGCTGCAGGAGATTAGTTGATAATCCTTCAGGGTTTGAGGGTCACTACATTTGGGATACAATGAGACTAGCATGGCATTGACACTGTGAGGAAGGAAACCAAAATAAAAGAAAGATGGAACAACAACAGCGAAATGGTTCCCAATCACCAGCCATGCATCTTTAAAGAACTCTGATGTATAACCATCGAGACCTGGATCTTTATTTGATGGCATATAAAACAAGGTAGCATGAATCTTTGTTGCGGAGACCGAGTTGGTGAGAGAGAGTATTCGTTTCTTGGCAACAATAAGAAAACAAGTCTTGAAGCAAGGTTGATGGAAAAGAAATGATATCATCTACTGTTTAAAGAAAAGCCTTGAAATGGTTGATTGATGTGTCATTAATGGCGGGAAGATCAGATAGGATCTCACCCGAGGGAAGAGTGATCCTACGAATGGTATTTCATGAGGCACGAGAGCTAGTAATTTGGTGAAAGAAAGCGGTGTTTTGATCTCCATGTTTGAGCCAAGTGATGCGTGATTTCTAATTGTAAAACTGCTCCTTGGTCGCAGCTAGGGACGACCACTGCCTTGGCGCATCAACTTCAACTTCAAAGGATGCGGCTGCTGGATTAGTAAGAGCGCCAGTTTGGCATGCATAAAGCTGCCAAACTCAAGCCGAGTGCGATTTGATAGATCGCCGTATATCAAGGTTTTGAGGTGCTTCATGGTGGTCTTTAGCAATTTGAGGCGTGTGTGGAATAGGCGCAACGCAACGCAACTCACGAGGTATATAAGGATGGATGAGCTGACCAAAAAGCCCCTAAGACCTAAGAAAAGGACAGATGATCAGCAATAAAGTTGTTAAACTTAAATGGTTTTCTCTAAGAGGATAAGTGTGTGGAACAATGAACGACACATCACGCATGATCGGAGACGTCGTTAGCTTCAAACACCATAAAAGAGCGGGAATAAGATGCAACCCTAGTAGCATTAACAAGCGCATGATCTAAATTCCTGCCAATCATGTCACTCTCCCTATGATTCCACCATGTATAGCGCGGGACAACGTACGCAAGAACAACCAAGTCACAACGATGAACAAAATCTTGGAATTGGAGCATTCCTAGGTGACAAGAGGATAAGTGGAGAGATGAGTGTTCTGAGGTAGACAAGATCTCATTGAAGTCTCCCATAATAAGCCAAGGTATCTGACTATTTCCGTAGATATGACTACTTTCGGTAAGATTATTCTAGAGTTGCACCCAAACGACTTGAAAATTAGATGCATAAAAAAAAGAGTTAGAACTATGTCACCCAAAACTAGAGTGACTAAAACTGTGATGAGTTGAGATGTATAAAGAAGAGGCATGACAACAGCTCCATCCTTCCAACAAACCCAAATGCGACCCAGACGATGATCTGAGTAATTATTAATTACACTAAAACCGAGAAGGAAACCTGCACAATACGAGAGAAGTTATTAGGATTAACCTGATTTTCTATAAGATATCCAAATTGTGGATACGTGGCATGTATCCATTGCTTGACGACTTGGTGTTTGCAAGACTTGTTAAAGCCTCGCGTATTCCATGCGAATAGCAACATATCATCAGTGTCTCCGCGAGCAGACATTTGGTTTTTGTTTAACAGCTGCTGGTTTGGTAGTGTTGCAAGTGGTCACATTGGTAGAATGTTTGTTCCTGGTCCTAACGCCATAGCGTGAGCCTGTAGCATAAGATAGAGGAGCTAATTTGGAATCCAAAATCAATCCCTCTTCCTTGTCGTTCTCGGTCTTGTCATCATGTAAGAAAAAAGCAAGGATGAGAGAAAACTGGTGGTAGGTTAGACTAGGCCGAGGAAAGTTTGCACGATGATAAAGAGGAAGCGCAGTCTGTGCACGCAACAGTGGACCAAGATGAGTCGTCTTGAGCTGCTTTGTTAGCCGAAGCCGCTAAAGGGACCGTACTGTTAATAGCTCCTGGAGGGACATTCACAAAACAAGAGTGAGGTGATGCCGGTGAGTAAATACTTTGAGGAACAACCAACTTAATAAGCTTAATGGATGGCTCATTCAGTGGGACATTAGCGGAATCTAGCGTGGCTGGATCATTAGTTGTGGCTATCTTGGGAGGGAAAACAGCTGCCGGGAGGGCATAATATGTAACTGAAGGAGTTCCAGATTGAGGAACCAGACCTGGATCTATACACAAAGGAAAAATAAACTGATCAACATTGTCTTGCAAAGACTGAGTACCCGTGGCATGTGGTACCGAGACATGAGCAGCATTATTAGCAATCACTGGTTTTTTACACTCATAATTCTTGTGTCCCCAAGTGTTACATATTGAGCACTTAGGCGGCAACCATGGGTAGGAAACCTGAATTTTTTTCTCCACATTATCAAGCTTAATAGTGTTTATTACTTCTTTTTCCAGGTTGACAATCACCGACACCCGTGCAACATCTAATTGCATACACTTTTCAGTCGTTGGATAGAGTCGTTGTAAATCATCGACAATGTCTCCAAGAAACCTTTGTCCTGCAGGAGAAAAAAATACTCAGGAACATTCCGAAAATTAACCCATATAGACATTGAGGTTAGGTCCGGTTTGGATAGAGCCTTTGAAGGACACCACTCTTGCACAACGAGAAAGATGTCCGAGATGTGCCAATATTTTTTACGGCAAAAAAGATTACAAATCTTCTGCGATTCCACACGAAGCAGAATGGTGTCATCCTTGAGGACTTGAACGTCTATCTTTGAAGCTTTGGCATCATGATTCCACAATCAGTTCATGGTAGCATGGGAATTTATTCCATAGGGGCTGAGGGTTGTCCACAATTTGCTTTGGGACTGTAACTGAGGCAACACTATTTACGAGGACAAACAGAGCTCGGTCGTTGTTGCTATGTAAAATAGAGCCAGTAACGATATGATTCAAAGCAGAGCTATTAGAGACGGAACCATTTGGCGATACCGCAACAACATCACCAGCAAGATCCTAGGAGATCTCTGGTGGTGTTTGAGAGGAAGGAGGGGAAGACGGAGCCATCAGGTCCAGGGAGTTGCCAATTCAATCGCCAAGTATTCTTCCCTACTATATTGGATGAGTCTAGTCGAGTCGAAGGAATATTGACCAGAATCTGTGATGGCTACTAATAGTGTGAGTTCCTTTTCTTTCTCTATTTGACTACTGCCTTAGATCAACTACTAGACTTAGAGTTTGAACCCAATTAACTTAATGATATGCTTTTGAAAGTTCTGATCTTTTGGATTGTTGATGATTTGATGCTAGCTAAGTGATGATATGACTTAATTTGAGATTAAGTACTGACTTTGATCTTATTTCCTTTTTCCAAAACTATATAAGCCTTGTGGCTGATTTTATTTTCTTTTTACGCATTCTTTGCAAATTATGAGTTTACAGAGAGACGAATTCCGAACCCTGTATTTGGAGAAGAATTCTAAAATCTGATCTTGGATTTTATAATATCTATTTTTATTTATTTGATTATATGTCCCTCTTTGATATTTGTTCTTCTTTGCAATTTATGAGTAGTTCATTAGTTAGGTTTTAGGTTTTCCCAGAGAAATTAGGTTTGATTATCAGGGTTATTCATATAAGGATTGAATTTCTTAGGTTCTCAGTCTAGATTTGATCTTAATGCATGAATTAGATTGATCACCTAGTTTTTGATAATAGATTGATAAATACAACCCGATTTGGTTTAGAAATCTGACCTAATCTAGATAAGTAAATGAACTTATCGGATCTGAACTATAATGCTTGTTTAAATTACCTAAAAACGCCATGAGTTTGTTTTTAGTAATTTGAATATAGGGATTAATACTCCATGAGGTGATTACTTTTGCTTCTTTCTTTTGAGTTGAGAACTATTTACAAACGAAATCCTTCCATGAAAACTGAACTTATAAACTTGACTACTTGTGGATATCCTATTGCCTGACGCTTTTATTTATTGATTTTGACTTCATTTATTTTAGTTATTTCTTTATTTAGGTTTCAACAATCATTGATTTATTTCTTAGATTAAATTGATTTAAAAACTGAAAGTCGTGTTGTTTGGTCTCTATGGATTAGACCCTTTATTGTTGCTATAATGATCTATTCTCTACAATGTAGTTTAGGATTTGAATTCTAGAACTATCACTCTTCTTTTTGAATAACGTAGCAGGACGACGATATGGATGATTGGGGGAAAAAAACTTCGGTGACAATCAAGCCATTATCAAACCAACATGTTTTCTTCCATTCTTCAGCTTGAATGAATTGGTGTTATTGATACAATATGGACATGCTAGTCTTCCGTGTGTTGTCCATGCAGATAACATACCATACACGGGAGAATCTCTTGTAGTCCACATAAGAATCGCACGCATCTTAAAATTTTGTTGTAGCAACACATCATACACCTCCTCCCCGCACTTCCATAATGTCTTCAACTCATATATCAATGGTTGCAAGAAAAACATTGTGCGCCCGTTTTGGATGATCTAGACCAGGTAAAAGAACACAGAGAATTGGAAACTCTTGTATCATACACAAAGATGGCGGCAAATTATAAGGTGTCACGATGACTTGCCATAAATAATACAGTTTACCATGCTTCCCTAAAGGGCTGAATCCATCTATACTTAACCTGAGATAAAGGTTTCATTTCTCAACCGTAAAATCCTGATATGTAGACTGAAATTGACGCCAGGATTTTGTGGGAACCAAAATTCCCACTGTCCAATTTTGGTTAGTTAAGGAAAATCAGAGATAATCCTGATTTTCCAGAGATCTCGGATTTCATTGAGTCAAACGTAAAAAGATCTGAACGCGATAAAAAATAATGAAATACAAATCTATAAGTATAAAAGAGGGCAAAAGAAGTCTTATTCCAATTCTCGTGAGAGTGTTACAATCAGGTGATAGCCTTGGCCGTAAGAACAGTCGACGAGTATCCTAACACTAACAACAGAGATTGTGAATAACCTAATTAAGTTACAACTCACTAACAAGAATATAAAATAATCTAAAATCCCTAATTATTTTGGTTTGGAGAATTGAACGTGCGTGTCCCTTCTCTTCATTGAACCTAATTGAGTCACAACTCTCTCGAGTGCGCCCTTATGATCGTTCCGAAGAATGACGATTTTAATCATATAGTCTTTTTGCTAACCATTAATCGTTTTATATGATTAACTTCGTACAGGAAGATTTCACGATTCTTCTGCAAGTCTTGGGAAATAATTGTATAGCTAAGGTGATATCGGTGTTCAGGATAACAGGAACCATTTATACGATTACTTCATAATTTATGCGAGTTTTATGACATTTATTGCAGAATTCTAACATAAACTCAGAATGATATAGGACGAGAGATGGGAGGTTAGTTGCCAGTTAAAGACGTAAACACGCGTTGTTCAACTCGCCAACTGGCAAGATGAACGTGTGTGGTTCAGCTCGCTAACTGGCGAGCTCAACTTGTGCAGTTCAGCTCGCCAATTGGCAAGCTGAATGTGTGTTGTTTGGCTTGCCAACGAGCGAGCTGAACTTGCGTGGTCCACCTCGCTAGTTAGTGGTCAACATACAACGTAATCCAATGCATAGTAAAAAAAAGTCACCTAGCCTGCAATATGCTATGTAACTCACCATTTACCTTATAAGACTAAGAATAATTTAAAGAGGACAAGATATCCTCAAAAGTTTAGACATCCTTATATGATCTCATTTAAATGCAAAGTAAAAAAATAAGTCACCTAGCTTGACAACATAAATATCCTCCTCTAATCATAATCCATGTTGGTCATATCTTACACATCTTGAGAATTGATCCATATTAAAAAGCGTTTGAATTATGAGTTACAATTATCGTATCTAATTACCCCCAAATTTCACTGTAACTTTAAAATCATCAACTGAATAACAACAAAATTATGTTTGAGTAAAGTTGTTATTAAATCTTTGACTATATAACACTTATATATGAAAAGTAAAATTATGATATGTTAAACAACATCGTTTTATTTATTTAATCTAATGTAGGTTAAATTCAGTTCTATACAAAGATATTAAACTCACATAAAAGAAAATTATATCTATTTCAGCCGCAATTATTATAGAAAGAAGATTGACAAAACACCACTGAAAGCACAAGATTATTTTCTATCAACCAAAGATCTTGTATTTGGTTTAAATATTGAAAACTGTATGTGCTATTGAAAATTTTATTGATGATTTCTACATCCCTTTAATTCAATTTTAAGTTTCCATCATTGCATAACTTTTTGTCATCCATATATGTGGTATTTTCCTTTGTTTATTTGCTTTTCTTTCTGTTTCATTCTTGTTTGATTGCTTGTTGTTGTTGATAAGATCCATAGATTTCAGATCCAAAGAAATCAATGATTTATTAAAATATATCATTTCAACTTGATATAAGGTGCTCATCACATAAGTTGTTATATTTTTTTTTCAGGTGAAATCTGTTGCGACGACAATACATCCAGCGGGTTGAATATGATTACACAAGTATATCGTATTTGTATTATCTTACATTTTCATAATCAACCACAAATAATTAATTACGTCATTTTATGAATTTAAAAGTAAATCAATTATATTTTATTTTTGGCCTTTCCAAAAACAATAGAGTCAAGAGTGATTTGGAGAAAGCCAATTTTTACTTGTCTTTTTCAAGTCTACCAACTCTATTCTAACAATAATGATAAAAATTGATAATAGAAATATATAATCAACACTTCATAATTTTTTTTTCAAATTAAGTAATATTGTCATTTTTGATGCCAAATCAAATGTGATTTTACTTAACATGACTATTTTTATTCTAAAAATCATTATTTTTACTTGATAGTTTAATTTTCTATAAATAGTAATTGATATATTTTTTCAAAAAATTATATTAATAAGTTGTAAGTAAAAGTAAAAAAAAAAAACATAAATAATGGGGCCGTATTAAAACACATATTTTAAATAGATTTGAGGTTTGATAAGTTTTGATATGATTTTAGGTGAATTTAAGGAAGTTCAAGATTTGTATTAAGAATATTTCTAATCTTACCTAAAACTATGTGGTTTGAAAATTTTGTATTTTTAACTAATAACATCCACTAATGGTATAATATAGAGATAAAACCTCTAGTTATCTTCATCATCATCCACTAAGGGGACAAGATATCCTCACAAGTTAGACATCCTAATCTAATCACATTTCATATTGATCATTTTGTACTATAACATTTTCACAATTGATGTGATATATCCTCCCCCGATCATAGTCCATATTGATCATATCTTACACGTCTAGAGACTTAATCCATATTAATAAGTGTTTGAATTAAAATTTAGAATTAATTATCGTATCTAACTATACCAAATTTCAATGTAGACTTCAAAATCATCAACTAAATAACAACAACTGAGTAATGTTTTTATTAAATCTTTGACTATATTTAAGTTTCTATAAAAATAAATCATAATATTTTAAACAAAACTTTTTATTTATTTAATCTAATTTATGTTAAATTCAAATCTATATAAAGGTATTAAATTCACATAAAATAAAATTTCTCCATTTCAGCAGTAATTGTTGTAGAAGGAACATTGAGAAAACACATGTGAAAACAGAAGATTACTTCCTATCAACCAAAAATCTTGTATTTGGTTTAAATATTGAAATAGCTATATGATATTGAAAATTTTTGGATGATTTCTATATCCCTTTTATTCAATGTTAAGTTTTCTGTCATTGCATAAGTTTTTGTCATCTACTATTTTGCTTTGCTTATTTGGTTTTTATTTTCCTTTTTGTTTGATTGCTTGTTGTTGCTGATACAATTCATAGATTTAGATCCAAAGAAATCAATTATTTAGTATATCATTTGAACTTGATATAAGGTGCTAATATAAAAATAGTTATATATTTTTCTATAACGTCAGAAGTTGGGTGAAATATGATTACATGAGTATGATTGTAATTTTGTTATCTTATATTTTTAATATCACAAAAATAATAATTAATATGTCTACACTAATTAAATTATATTTTATTCTTTATCTTTCAAAAACAATAAATAGGGTCTTGGACAAAGCCAAAATTTACTTGTTTTTTCAAGACTACTAACTCTATTCTATCAATAACATGCATCATTGTAATTTAAAAATGGATGATAAATATTGATAATAAAAATACTTGTTCTTACTTGTTTTTTCAAGTCTACTAACTCTATTCTTTCAAAATTATTCTTTATCAACCAAAGATCATGTATTTGGTTCGAGTATTGAAATTTTTATTGATGATTTCAATATTTCTTTTATTCAGCTTTAAGTTTTGAATCATTTCATAACTTTTTGTCATCTATATATGTGGTATTTTGCTTTTTTTATTTGTTTTCTGTTTCATTCTTTTTTGTTTGCTTGTTTTTGCTGATAATATCTATAGATTTTAGATCCAAAGAAATCAACCGATTTAGTAAAATATATCATTTGAACTTGATATATGGTTTTCTTCACATCAATATTTTTTATCAACAAAATTTGGTTGAAATCTGTTGTTATGCAAATAAATTTAGTTGGCTGAATATGAGTACATATGTATGATCGTAATTATGTTATCTTATATTTTCTATATCGACCACAATTAAAATAAACACATCATTTTATGAATTTAAATACAAATCGATTTTATTTTATTATTTGTCTTTCTAAATAATATAGTTAACAGTGATTTGGACAAAGTCAAAATTTTCTTTTCTTTTTCAAATATATCAACTCTATTCTATCAAATCCATGCATTATTATACAAATTAAAAAATGGATGATAAAAATTGTTGATACAAATACATAATTTATATCGTAGATTTTTTTTTAAATATTATTTCTAATCTCATCTAAAAAGATGTGGTTTGAAATTTTTATTTCTAACTAATAAAATCGACTACTAGTATAATAGAATGATAACTGAAAAAGAGATACAACCTCTATAACTCTTTAAGGTATAACGATCGAGATTAGTTATCTTCATCGTCCTCGACCTCGGCAAGCGGCAACGACACCAGCGCCAATATCTTTCGCTTGTTCGTCTCTTTTCTCTTCTTTATCTTACTTTTGTTATTTTTTTTCCTAGAGTCAATTGATTTTGTTGATATGGTTTGCTTATGAAAATTTTGGTTTCTTGATTGATGATGGGTTAATTTGTTGTTGCTATTTTTAAGATGACTCGTCGGCTCCGTGGAGAGTCGTAATGCAAATTTGTTTGTGTTGCAAATTTTTTTGGGCCGTCGTCAGTCTCTGGTCTCATTGATGCACCCCCGTACTCGACTCCTAGAATTGAAGATGTGTCGTTTCTTTATAGATCAATTTCTTGATGTGAACATTGTGGATTTTATATTTGGTTCTTGTACCTTCTCAAAAAGTGTCCCAAGAATTGTTCGTTCATCGAATCTTTATCACTCAGTCTTGCTCTTTCTTTTGGTGGCGTGGCCCTCAGTTTTTCAATGTGAAGAGCATCATCATCCATATCTTCTAGATCTACAAAGTTTGTAGGAGACATCGGTTCTATGTTGGGATTGTGGCTCCTATGTTGGTTGTTGTGAAATCATCGTTCACATGATATGATTCTAATCTTATATGGTAGAGAGCCATTTCTATTTGATGATGTAAGATCGAGTAATCGCATAAGGCAAGCATTATTCACGATGACCTTATATTTCTTTCACATAATATCATATTCAATGCTACCAACAATATCTCGAGGTTTTCTAATGTTTCTTATTCTGGTTTGTTAATTTGAAGGATTATGGTTTTTCTTTGTGTCTATACATGCCCATCACCAGAAAAGAAATCTCACTGAAAACATACGTGATAATTGGTGTTCAGCGCACAAAAAAACCAATCTTTGACATGACCATTTTGCCTGATACGACATTTTCCTACAACCGTGAGCTAGTCTCGTTAATGTGGCTTTCATTGGTTCTTGTTTGGTTAAGATTTTTTAACGGTCCTTATCGTGTTGCTTTTTAAATTATTTACGTTGATAGCAACATTTATTGGTTAGCGTTTTCACAATTTTGGTGTTAAAGTGGTTTGATCATGCTACGGATGCGAAGAAGTTTAAGTCTCTTCAAATTTTTTTGGTTAAAGAAATTTAATCAAACTTCATTCTATAGAGTTCAAGAGATATTGTCTTCCCCATCTTTTTTTAATACATAAATTTTTCCCAAAAGCTCCTCTCTATAAAGAGATAATTTCTCGGTTTGAAACCGAAGAAGTTTCTCGTTATCCTATCTTATTTGCTATATTATGTAAACGGCTTTGCGAATGCCGATGATGCAACAAAAATCATCGGTATGAAATATGTGGTTATGGATTCATCGTCTATATAGAAATTTGAGTTGTAGTCCCTAAATTTATGTGTGGAAAAAATCTTAAATAGTTATCCCAAAACTTGCATATGTTAACAAAAAAATGGTCAACATACAACGTAACCCAATGCATAGTAAAAAAAAAAGTCACCTAGCCTGCAATATGCTATGTAACTCACCATTTATCCTATAAGACTAAGAATAATTTAAAGACGACAAGATATCTTCACAAGTTTAGACATCCTATCTGATCTCATTTAAATGCATAGTAAAAAAATAAGTCACTTAGCGTAACAATATGACATATCCTCCTCCAATCATAATTCGTCTTGGTCATATCTTACACATCTTGAGAATTAATCCAAGTAAAAAATATAAGCGTATTATAAGTTTAAAATATGTCATATTAGAACTAAAACTCAAAAAGTGTAGTCCCGAGACTCTTTTTAAACACTTAGAAGGATAAAAATGGCATATATTAGACTTGAAACTTCAATATAAGCAACCACGTAGACTTAATTAACTATTAAACCTACATAGACTTATATGTGGTCATTATATATTTTTTTTTTTGATGAAATGTTAAAATGATGAAATGTGGTCAATATATATTTTGTCACTTGAATATTACAAAATTATTGCTCTTTTTTGATAATATATTTATAATTTATACATTTAACACATTTAAAATGTTAACAAAATTATAATTGATTATTAACATTTTTAAAGTGTTATTTTAACACATTTTATAGTTTTTATAATATTTTTGTTAATTTTATAATATTTTTAGTTTTTTAATTAAACTGATCAATTATTTTATTTTTTATGGGAATTTTGAATTTTTATAATAATTTTCTGAATTTTTTCTGATTTTTTTGGAATTTTTTATGTTTTTCTGAATTTTGTATAATTAAAAAAAAAATAAAAATATTAAAAAATGATTTTTTTTAACGGTGTTAAGTTTTCTGTTAAAAAAATTGCAGCGCGTAAACACGCAGCCACATTGAAGGTTTAAGTTGGCAAAATAGTCACTTTCGATGTTTAAAGTGATAGTGAAAAACTTTGAAGGTTTAAAGTGTCAGTGGCAGCCACCTTGAATGTTTTTTATGCGATTTTCCCAAAAATCTTGTATTTGATTTAAGTATTGAATATTGTATGTGCTATTGAAAATTTTATTGATGATTTCTACATCCCTTCAATTCAATTTTAAGTTTCCATCATTGCATAACCTTTTGTAATCTATATATGTGGTATTTTCCTTTGTTTATTTGTTTTTCTTTCTGTTTCAATCTTGTTTGATTGCTTGTTGTTGATAAGATCCATAGATTTCATATCCAAAGAAATCTATTGATTTATTTAAATATATCATTTCAACATGATATAAGGTGTTCATCACATAAATTGTTATTTTTTTTTTCGGGTGAAATCTGTTGCGGTGCCAAAACATCTAGTGAGGTGAATATGATTACACAAGTATGTCGTAATTGTATTATCTTACATTTTTATAATCAACCACAAATAAATAATTACGTCATTTTATGAATTCAAAAGTAAATCAATTATACTTTATTCTTGGCCTTTCCAAAACAAAGAGTCAAAAGTGATTTGGACAAAGCCAATTTTTACTTGTCTTTTTCAAGTCTACCAATCTATTCTAACAACCCCATGCATCATAGTAACTTAAAAATGGATGATAAAAATTGATAATAGAAATATATAATCAACACTTTATAATTTTGTTTTCAAATTAAGTAATATTGTCATTTTTGATGCCAAAACAAATGTGATTTTACTTAACATGACTATTTTTATTAAAAAAAATCATTATTTTTACTTGATAGTTTAATTTTCTATAAATAGTAATTGATATATTTTATCAAAAATTATATTAATAAGTTGTAAGTGAAAGTAAAAAAAAAAACATAAATAATGGGGGTGTATTAAAATATATATTTTAAATAAAATTGAGTTTGGATAAGTTTTGATATGATTTTAGGTGAATAAAGGAAGTTCACGATTTCTTTTGAGAATAATTCTAATCTTACCTAAGACTATGTGGTTTGAAATTTTGTATTTTTAACCAATACCATCCACTAATGATATAATATATAGATAAAACCTCTAGTTATCTTTATCATCCTTAACCTCGACATCCTATAAGACTAGAATACTTCAAAGGGGATAAGATATCCTCACAAGTTACACATCCTAATCTAATCACATTTCATATGATCATTTTGTACTATAACATTTTCACAATTGATGTGATATATCCTCCCCCGATCATAGTCCATGTTGATCATATCTTACAAGTCTAGAGAATTAATCTATATTAATAAGTGTTTGAATTAAAAGTTTGAACTAATTATCGTATCTAATTATACCAAATTTCAATTTTGACTTTAAAATCAACAACTAAATAACAACAATTGAGTATTGTTTTTATTAAATCTTTGACTATATACAACTTTCTATATGAAAAATAAATCATAATATTTTAAACCACATCTTTTATTTATTTAATCTAATTATGTTAAATTCAAATCTATATAAGGGTATTAAATTCACATAAAATAAAATTTCTCCATTTCAGGCGTAATTGTTGTAGAAGGAATATTGAAAAAACACATGTGAAAACACAAGATTACTTCATATCAACCAAAAATCTTGTATTTGGTTTAAAATATTGAAATAGCTATGTGCTATTGAAATTTTATGGATGATTTCTATATCTCTTTTATTCAATGTTAATTTTTCTATCATTGCATAAGTTTTGTTCATCTACTATTTTGCTTTGCTTATTTTTTTTTTTTTTCCTTTTTTTTATTGCTTGTTGTTGTTGATACGATCCATAGATTTAGATCCAAAGAAATCAATTATTTAGTATATCATTTGAACTTGATATAAGGTGCTAATATAAAAAATTGTTATATATTTTTCTATATCGTCACAAGTTGGGTGAAATATGACTACATTGTAATTTTGTTATCTTATATTTTCAATATCGAAAAAATAATAATTAATACGTCAAAACTAATTAAATGATATTTTATTCTTTTTCTTTAAAAAACCAATAAATAGGGTCTTGGACAAAGCCAAATTTTTACTTGTTTTTTCAAGTCTACTAACTCTATTCTATCAATAACATGTATCATTGTAATTAAAAAATGGATGATAAAATTTGATAATAAAAATACGTGTTGGTCATATCTTACAAATCTTGAGAATTAATCCATATTAAAATGATTAGATTTTTTAAATCTAAATAAAATATCAAAGAAAAAATAGGAAAAAGCAATGTACAATATATGAATAGATTTTTTCAGTTTGAATTTGAAATTTACCATTTTTGCAAATTGAAAAACATTATCTCGCCCATATGGTAATTCCACCATTTTATAAACCCCCATAAGATAATATATTAATCTTATAATGCATACGTTTACCAATGTTTATAAAATATACAATAAAAATCTAACAAATATATATTCTATTTTTTTTACGTGGTTAAATTAAATTCGGGTCAAGACTCTAATTTTTCTGGCAGGAGAAGAACCTATGCTAAATTGGTATTGACTGACATAGCATAAAATATTTTTCCAACTAGGAATACAACTATGTTACTCAGATCAACCAAAAGAACTAGCAATTTGTACAAAGGATTATAAGCATCTGAAACATATATGAATTTTGTGATTTTCGTATAAATTACTTTGTAAAAGCGGCAGTTTAAGTATGTGCAGCAAATCTACGAGATGCTAGCAGACTCCCCTAACTAGGTGAGAAGTAGGTCAAACTCTAATTTAATTTGCCACATGAAACTAGGTCTTCACCAAAAAGCCTAAGTGTTCCAAATATTACATGAAGTATGTTCAACAATAAATATGATCTTTTATTTTCTGCATAATGATTCATGTTTTTCATGTTTTAAGAAAATATATTGCTAGTACTCATGTAGGAAAAATTCTAGTTCTAAAGATGGTTGTTTACATGATGAACATGTTCATAGAATATGTAATGATTTTGACTTATAATAAGAAGTTGATACTTTGAAAATAGGTTATTTCTTACTAGCTTGTATATTACAACATATACATGAATGCGCTCTTCCTATGTTTGTTACAAATGATAGGCAAGTGCATAATCTTATCAAGTTATGAATACTTATGTTGTACGATTTTTTGTATCAAGTAGAAAAGAACCATGCATGTCGATAGTGATTATGATGGTAATAATGTTGATGACACTTGTGATGCTGACCATGTTATTGGTAATGAGGATGCCACTAATGAAGTTTTTGATAATGAAGATGATCTTAGGAATCAAAAACCTCTAAAAGAAGAGAAGAATTATAGTATGACTGTCAAAATCACGATGTCTATGAAAAAGTCGAAATGATGATTATGGTTATGAAGGAAAATACATTTCTTTTGAGAAAAGACTAATTTGGCATGCTCAAAAAAGTTATATCTTGGTCAAAGTATTTAAAAGTCAAAAGGATTTGTTTATTTAGCTT
Source organism: Iberis pinnata (assembly GCA_900406425.1). Lineage (NCBI taxonomy): Eukaryota > Viridiplantae > Streptophyta > Magnoliopsida > Brassicales > Brassicaceae > Iberis > Iberis pinnata. The sequence continues at coordinate 16,556 of OVBE01007926.1, forward strand.
AATATGACGTTAATAACTAATCGGTTTGGACTCAAAATGTTCAATCAAAATGTCTCTCAAAAACAAAAGTTATATCTTCGATGTCATAGAATCTGAGACATTTTGGGTTGGAAAGTACATTAGTGGCTTATGTGTGTCAGTGTGTTTCTTTATTTTTAGTCTCTCAAAAACAAATTTGTGTCTTTCCTTAGGAGCTTTCTCTCAGAGGCATTTTGTTGCATTTTTTTCAAACTTTCACTCTTTTTTTTGTGGTAAATGATTTGGTACAATTGTTGCGATTTTCTTTATAATTACTTTATTTCCTCATATGTGTCATAGACTATTTTATATTATAAATATATTTTAAAAATTAGTTAACCGTATTGCGTCTATATTAAGATTTATTATATTTTAGGGTGTATATAGTATTTTTACTAACTAATTACTGTTTATCTCAACATAAACAATCTATGCTAAATTTTGGTGGAGAAGTATATTAGTAGATACAACTTTGGAAAGACACATCCAAAGTTGCTGAAGGTGAATTTTGGCATTATATGGATTATGATTAAGCATACAAAACATTTTTATATGCCCAATAGAATTTGAACTAGGTATTCATATATAAATATCTTGTGATTACAAGTATTTTGAATAATTTTAGAATGGTAAGAAGAATTATTTATATATGAATAACATAGCGTATAAAATAGATTTGTGACAAAAATTCGAATGATGATAAATAGTATGTAATATATACATAATATATATATATATATATATATATAATTACGTCGGTAATCTTTCAAACCTATGATGAATTTTTTTTGAAATCCGTCATAATTTGATCAAATGAAAAGGTAAAAAAGAAATTAAAATATAAAAGTAAAAACGTGTGAGAAATAAATACAAAACAAGAACAAAAATATAGATACAACATAAATATATTAATAAGAAACAAATTTTTACATAAAAGATATTCAGCTATCAAAAATATATATATATATATATATATATATATATTGATGTCATAAACAATGCATATATTTTATTATAAAAAGATATTATTTGTATGGTGAAAAAATATTAATGGTTTAAAATTTATTAGTTAGTAAAAATTATATATATAACACTAGAGAGAATTGACAAATTATATTGTTATTACACAATATCTATTTAGATACAACTTTAACAAATTTAAGAAATTTTTTTAAAAAATTGAGATTAATAATAAACATAATAAAGTTAACTTGATTGTATAAAAAAATGATGGAATATATCATCAAAACAACAAATTAGCATCTCAATAATAAAACAAAAATGATTTAGAAAA
>OVBE01007927.1:0-17867 GCA_900406425.1 Iberis pinnata
TACTTTATTGACTCTTAGAATCATTCTCATCTTCATGCTCCAAACAGTATAGTTTGTTGCGGTTAGCATAGGGCATCGTAGAGTTGATCCGCCACCTTCCTTTAGCTTTGTTATCTTCACGTCTTTGCTCTCGTTAGGATTCACGTCGGGATCATCACCACCCGCCATGTTCGTTTAGGTTTAGTGTTTCTTCGCTCTGATACCAATTGTTGTAAACCTAACTTTTGATAGACAAATATTAAAGAATTACTCTCTTTATTCAACTTAAGAAAATCTCTCAAAACTTAAGTCTCAATAATAATCTATGAGAATACCACACTTTGATATCTCTCTATTTATAAGAACCAAGAAAACCCTAATCCTAAAACAATAAGGATTTACATATTCCTTAGATAACTCCTAAAAGATATGCATATATTTAGATATCTCCTAAATATATTCTTGTTTCTTTTATCTCATCTTATCTTCTACTTCAAGTTATTATCGACAGCATTTGCATTGAAATTCTCAGATGTTAAGGAACCCCCTGACAACTCAATACCCTTTTGGTATCAAGTCTATGTATCAACATGATATAATGATCCTCTTGAAAACTATGAATGAGGATCATTTTGTGTATAGTATGGCCTCTAAGTTAAGTTATTCTCATGTTTTTACTTACCTTCCATATAGTTAAAAAGGAGGAATAACAGTGTTTTGGAAGGCTGAGATTAACTTACAGCCACATTTTGATGCTACACCACATTATAATGACTTTTGGATATCAGTGAATGGAAGAAGTTTTAAGTCACCGTATATATATATATAGACCACCAATAGCTTATGATAGGAAGCACTTTTGGAGATCAATAGCTAACTCTGAAGGGGAAAGTAGTTTAACCAATCCTATTGGGTTGTTTGTTGGAGACTTCAATGACATCAAGTCATATGAAGAAAAAATGGGTGGTCGATATCTTCCTGCATACATTTTCACCCACTTCAAAACATTCATATTCAAATTGGATTTTTTGGACATTCCTACATTTGGTGGACAATTCACATGGTGTGACCAAACATATGGTTACAATGTTAAAACAAGGATTGACAAAATGATGGCAAACACAAAGTGGCTAGATTCTTTTTGTGGTGCAATTTTGCGTATGCTTCCTTGGGGAGAATGAGATCATAGACCCCTACTTTTGGAGCTCACAAATCAGAAAAAGACAGGTCCAAAATTGTTCAAATATGACAACAGATGGAGAAATGAACCAACCTTATCTAAAGCAGTCTATCAAATGTGGACCTCACAATGTTCTGAAATAGCACCAAGTCAATTTTCTGATGCACTGAAGTATTATAAGCAAGGAATCTCAAGATGGAAACATCAACAAAAACCAATCTCGCAGAAGGAGATTCAAATTCTGAAGCATCATTTACATTCGGCTTATGATACTAATCACGTTGACTATGCACTTCTTAAGTCTATTAAGCTAAAGCTGGTTAAAGCCTATCAAAGTGGGGAAGCCTATTTTTGGGCCAAGAGTATAACATTATGGTTAAGAGAAGACAATAAAAACATGAATTACTTCCACGCTAAGATGAAGAAGATGACGAATACTAACCGCATAATCATGATTCAGGATGACAGAGACTTTCTTCACCATGAAGAATCAGCAATTCACCAGGTCTTTGTCAATTATTTTTCTGATTTATTCACACAACTAGATCCAAGAGCAATCAGACTATTCATTATTTCAAAATTTGCATCCTTGTGTTACACCATAAATGAATGCAACCTTAATTAAAGAAGTGGAGGTGAAAGAAATCACAACAGCTCTAAAGCATATGAATGAAGACAAATCTCCAAGCCCAGATGAACTCTGCATGTTATTACAAACACCATTAGACAACTATTACTTCTGGTGTGATTGCTTTTGTCAAACATTTCTTTAACTATAACCAACTTGACTCAGTCATTAACCGCACCTACCTATGTCTTATCCCAAACATTGAAAACCCCTAACATTCTAAGGACTATCGACCAATAAACCTCATCAATGTAGCTTATAAACTAATTTCCAAAATTATGGTCAATAGACTGAAACCATGGCTTCATCATTTGATATCCCTAACCAATCAGCCTTTATCTCATAAAGACTTATAACTGATAATATTCTTGTAGAAAATAAACTCCTTCATTCCTTAACAACCAGAACAAGAGTTCACCTCTTTATGGCTTTTAAACTTGATATAACCAAAACTTTTGACAAAGTTAGCTGGCAGTTTGTTGAATTTATGCTAATCAAGTTGGTTTTGCAGGATAAGGTGGTTAATAATTTTCATCAAAACATCTTCACTTTCTATGTTATAAATGGCGGAACAGTAGACAATATTCAACCACAAAGGGGCATAAGACAAGGTGATCCTATGTTCCCCTATATTTATCTTTTAATGTCTGAAGGTCTGTCTTTCTTGATACAAAATTTGGTGCAAAAAAAGTTAATCCATGGCTTTAAAGCAAGTTTTAATGGACCAGCCATATTCCACATGTTTTATTGCTGATGACAACATGTTATTCTCTAAAGTGGATGAAATGGAATGTCAGCTTTCGTTGAACATGCTCCATTTATATGCTGTCTTTTTGGTCAATAAGTAAATTTCAATAAGTCATGAATTATGTTCAGTAAACACTGCGCAGTTCAACTCAAACAGAGGATTTAAGCTTTAACAAACATCACAAGAGTTGGAGGTTTAGAAAATATTGGGGACTGCCCGAAACAAGTGGAAGAAACAAGTCAAAAGTGTTTGAACACCTGATACAAAGGGTCAAAAGTAAAATGGAGAATTGGTCATCAAAAATTCTTTTTAATGCTGGAAAAGAGACCTTATTGAAAGCAGTGGTGACAGCTCTTCCAACATATACAATGTCATGCTTTCTTCTTCCCAAAAAGCTAATCAAAAACTTGACTTGTTTGATGCGTAAATTCTGGTGGCAGAAAAATCTTATACAAGATATGATAAATTGGGTTTCTTGGTCTACAATCACAACATCTAAATCTTCATAGTGTATTGGATTTAAGGATTTCAAAATTTTCAATATAGCTTTACAGGTTAAGCAAGGATGGAGGCTATTGACTAACCCTGATTCTTTATTTTCTCAAGTCTTTAAAGCCAAATATTATTCAAAGAAACTTCTACTTGAAGCATCAATTGGGAATAGACCAAGCCATGGTTGGCATAATATCCTCCCAGCCCTACCTTTGTTACAGAATGGTATACACTGGATTCTAGGAAATGGTGAGACAATTAGGATCTAGAAAGAAAAATGGATTCTTAAAAATGATTATATGACTGCTCAGTTTGGTCCATCTTCAGCTCTTTCACAAACTTTGGATTCCCTTATAGATTCTCATAATGAAAATCTTGGGACCATCTCCAACTTGAAGCCAATCTCACAGAAGAAGATGTGCAGGCAATTAAGAGTCTAAGGATATCTCATTTCAATAAGTCTGACATACCAATTTGGAAGTATACCACAACAAACACTTATCTTGTTAAGTTAGGATACTATGTTGCCCAACAAGCCCAATAGTTCCCTCAATCAATGAACAACTTAGATTAACTCTGCATAAGATTTGGTCCTTACTAATTTCTTCAAAGTTGCATCATTTTCTATGGAGATTATTGCATTAGGCTATATTAGGCACTGAATTGAAAAATTGACTGCATATTGATTCTACTTGCTTGCTTTGTGGTGAAATGGAGGAATCTCTATGCCATTTATTTTTTAATTTTCGAGTATCAAGAAGATCTGGAAATTGGATCCTATTGAAAGCTTAGATACATAGAATTTCAATGCAGACCTATCACACAGTGTTGATTATGTTCTTCATTTAACCTCTTATTTTCTCAATACAGATTACAATGCGCATAAGGAAGTAATACTTAGCCCGTATCTTCTATGGAGAATATGGAAGATGCATAATGCTTTGCTCTTCCAATCTCAACAACGGTGAATACCTAAAGTGATCAACAAAGGATTCATGGACTATCAACAATTTATCTATGCACAAACAGAGCAAATGGGTCAGATTTCTCATAGTCCAAGATTCTGTTCAACACTGGGAAATCGGTCATCTTCCAACTTCATGATTTACTTTGATGCTTCTTAGACATCACCCTCTGAATAAATAAGAATAAGATGACTTTTGCTAAAAAATGACTAAGTTCTTATAATTGGCTTATGATCTTAATCGCCTACTGCATCTCCTATGAATATGGAAGTTGTTGCATTGCTTAAAGACTTCCTTCAGTTTTCCAGGTTTGACTATAGTGGCTTTAATTTCTTTGGTGATTTTCAAGTCCTCATCAATATACTACAAGTAGGACTTACAAGAAGTTCCAACTTTGATGTCTATCATCTTGGCTCGGGCTCTGCTGCTACTACTATTCGAGATATATTACATCTGTGTAGATTATCAAATGTTAAATCTTTTTTTTGTGCCAAGAGATCAAAATGACATCTCTGATAGGTTGTCTCATTTAGCTAGACGATCAAATGTTAATATGATTGTAAAAGTACTCTCTTAAAGTTATATATATATATATATATATATATATATATATATATATATATATATGTTGACACAAAAAACAACATAAACTAAGANCTAAGAATATAAATCGATGAAAAGTTATAGAAAAATCACCTCAAACTAGTTGACATGACATCCAACTAATTACGAGAATGGCTAGAAGAAAGAAACATGTTGCCATTCCAAACTCCTAATGATAGATTAAATGAAATCTTCCTGGTGTGAATCCCAATACTACTTCTTAGAACAAACCCGAACAACTCCTTTAGAAACTAAAGAAACTAAGAAACATAGTCTAGAACTTTACTATGAAACATAGTCTACACCGTTGGTTGTAAGGTCTGGCACTGCTATCGCAGACGTTAAAACTTTATCCAACCCACCATCCCCGAACCACACTATGAAAGAAGTCAGGCGATATTCGAATCCCAAGCGAAACTACATCAAAGACAAACTAAATAAAGCTTAAAAGAAAGGGAAGGAATCAATAGTGACGCTAGATGAGCCACCGGCTACCTGTTCATAAGGCATATCTCAGTTGCACCGCTAGGGTTAGAAGAGAAAGAGAGAAAAAAAGCTTTTTTCACAATGATAAAAATATCTTACTCGATTAAGCTTTGGATTTTGGGAATAATTTTAAATTTTAATATATTGAAATATAAATATACATATTATTATACACCAAAAATTTTAAATAAAAATTAAAGAAAGAAATTAGTATAATTATTATTTTCAGGAAAAAAGCATGTAGGAAAAAATAATGAACAAGACACAAAATGAAAAAAATTGAGGATTTTCTATAAAATACCAAAAAATAATTTTATCTTCCAAAAATACTATACTCTCTTAATTATTCCAAAAATAATTTTATCCTCCCCCTTATTGCAGCATGGAAAAAGCTGGTATTCCTATCACTCGCGCTAAGCCATTACACCTGGCTTTTTTGTCTCTAGTACTCTTATTCTACCTTATAAGCTTCCTGAAGCTCTTTATTTAGAATTGAGATTAAGATATCTTTTATTAATGAGGAGCTCGTTTCTCTATGAAGATTTTGTTTACACTCTACAATCCTCTTCTCACTGGCTTCGACTCCAATCTACCAACGTGAATCATATCATATTGATTCTTTCTCGGATTGATTTCCTTGAATTCTCATTCCAAATCTTCAATATCAAAGCTTTTACTTATGGTATATATTTTAGTATTCGATCGAATTTGAAGGATCTTCAGCCTTTTGTTTGAGAGATATCTAGGTGAGAGATGACAAATTTGTGGTCAGAACCTTCAAACTTCAGGTGTTCGCAATGGCTTAGAGGAAACTTTACAGACCATATAGTGTTTTCTATGGCTCTGTTCAATATGCAGAATACAATATGGTCTTTTCTTTTTCCTCCCCATGAAAGGATGTCTCCTGAGTGCTTTAGGTCATATAGGTCACGCTCCGAGAGGAAAGACCGGAATTCCATGAAAAATTCTTCAGTCTGTTTTCTGCCTCCTATCTTCTTTAGATTATTGTGGATATCATTGAAATATCCAGTAAAGGACCATGGTTTTTCTCTCAATTTAGCCAAAGTTTAAAAGAAAGACTAGAGCTCTTTACGTTGTTTATGATATGGGTTACCATAAATAAACGTGGCAAAGAAATATTAATCTTCAAAACAGATGAAGGTGTATATGAAGTTCTCATTAGATGATAAAATTTCAAGCTTAACATCCTCATTCCAATATAGAGTTTTCCCCCCTCCATGCACTCCATGGGTTGGAATTAGGCAATTGTTATTGAAATTTAGACATTTGAGTTTATTAGAAACGGTTTCATTCAATATTTTTGTTTTCGAGAGAAACATAATTTGTGGGTGTGTTCTCTTTGGATATCCCGCAGGCGTCGAACTGTCAAGGGATTTTTCAGACCTTGACAGCTCTAAGCCACAATCTTTAAGGACTGGGATTGGATGGATTTTGAAAATCCATCATCTTCCTTGCTGCACTCGGTCATACCATTACTCAATGTATCTTAGTATGATATGTTCTTGTCTTCACTCTCTTTCTGTCTCCATCTTCTATCTTTCTGTCTTGGTGAAACATTCAATGCTAACTTCCTTTTTGGTGAGAGTTTAACTTGCTTTGTCTTCATCTTCTTTGGAACCATGCATTTTAATGAAGTTGCAACTTGGTTCTGATTCTTTCTTGGATTAGCAATGCAATATCCTTTTTTATTTGCCAAAGATGAAAGTAATATATTGGAATCATCTTCCAATTTTTTGTCCAGAATTGGGCCCAACCTTTGTGATGCAGGTAAAAGAGGTTCTGGGATAGGTGGTAAATTCTCCGTGTGAGCTTCTTCTCTGTTTCGATTAATTAAGGTGTTTCTTAAAGAGGCCTTTGCCCATTTGGTAGGCGTTTCTGCTACTTCTCCCAACTTTTTTGCCTTTTGTATCTCTCTCTTCTTGCAGCATTTTCAGAGAGATCTGCATACATAGTGTATTGTTCCATGAATTCTCTTACTTCAGCAAGAGCATATTCTAATTTCTCCTTCGGGATAGGGATATCATCCATCTGGTCAGATCTTTCTAAAGGTGGCATTCGGGACCTGGATGACTCTGAGAGAACTTCCAAGTCATTAGGCTAGCCACTTATCTGTAGATACTCATTGTGTTCTTATGTTGGTTATAACCCGAGTTTTCTCTCTACTCTTGATGATAGCTTCGAGTTAGTGTCGTGCTCAGCTTCATCGAGGCTTTGGACAAATTAATAAAATGTGACCTTCCATACTATAAATAATTAAAATAAAATAATGTTGTTTCAAAACATACAAGTTATTGATAATAAATCTAATCACCAAACATTATAAAACACCCTTTTTCATTTTTTACTTAAAAATTCATTAATCAAACTCACATAATTTAGGTGTTGTACTAGTTTCTCTCTATATAGAAATGATTATCAAGTGACAAAAAATATGATTGACAAAACATTTAACTTCTCTTGTGACATAGTTTATTTGAGATAAGATTTGATCAACTTTAACTTTGTAAATTTTCTTTAAGTAGAGGCAACAAAAACTAGAATTGTTAAAAATATTCTATATACGATCTAAGAGTTAGGATAACCACCTTCCATTGTCTTAAAAATTTTCAACACACTTTAACTAAATTAGAATCAAGTTGTAGTTACTTCTTTAATTATTTAAATATTATTTATGTTCTATTTTATATTTGAAATATAATCGTGTATTGAGTTTAAATTTGTATTTTTTAGTATCTTAATTAGTTTGTTTAAATATATAATCTTATGACAAAAAAAATCAAAGATATGATATGTGAATTAACTCTAATTTTAGTGGCCTAATTTTTTTGTTGTTGGTGGTGGCCTTGGGCCATTGCCCTTAATCCCTACACATAGGCACGACTCTACTTCGAGTATCAGCAGAGAGTTGAGATCACTTATGGCTTCTTGGGAGTTTGTGTCTGAGATCTTCCTAATGAAGATGAACATGATCCCAATCTCTGTCTCTGTTTCTTTGGCTATGAGGTCTTCTATCATCCACTGCATATCCTCTGTTATGGATCCATGAGAAATCTTCCACCTCTCTTCTCTCATATCTTATAGATTTCCTACTTTCAAGTACACGATTTGGAATCTTCTGTGTCGGGAAAATTTTTTGACATTCTCTGCCCCTCAGCTCTTCTCCTACATACACTTCTAGGTTCCTTGAGATTGTCTTCTTTGAGACTTCTTCTTTAGTGTCTCGTGGGATGAGAGGGCAATCTTTCACTTCGTGCTCAAGACTGTAAAAGTTGCTACAGTGCCTCTCTAATTTCTCATACACTAGATTTGCTTCAACTTCATCCCCATTCGCAAATTCTAATGTAGAGTTTCTAATCAAAGGTTGGAGAGCATCCACATGCACTCTCATTCTTGCCACCACATTGGTTATCTCCACCTTTTCCACCCATCCAATATCTTCACCTATACTCTTGATAATGGCTTCAATCCAGAGATGGACATGAATTCCTTGTACGTGGATCTAGAAAGGTATGAGAGATGGGAAGGTTTTAGAGACCGTTGGTTCTCATCTTTAGATGACCACCATCCAATGAGCAAAGTGATATGGCATGTTGGTTGGTACCAACTGAAGATCTTCTTTTGAAGCAAACTGGAAATATAAGAGTCCATTTCTTAGATCCATTTATGTAAGTATTGTTATTGTCTTCCATCTATCTGCTAACACCGGGATGAGAGACCAAACCCTCTGAATCGCCTTGTTTGTTACTCGGCCGATGAGAGTTAACAAGTGTTTTTCATGAGTTCCTCATTATTTGGTTCTGAGACTATTACTTTGGCTTTCTTTGGTGGTAAGCCTTGGGGTATAACTACCCCTTTTCATTTTTCCAGATAGGTCAGTCTTCTGTTCTTTTTGTTGCTAGGTATAAGTTGCAGATATTCTAGAGATTTCTGAAAAACTAGAGAAAACAACAAGCCAAAACAGGGTTCTTCAACTTAATGGTGTGAAAGTTTTGGAACACGTCACATGACAGTTGTGAAAGTTCTATCCTTGCCTTTTAAGGTATAAAAATGAAAGATTTTCTTGCTAGTTGTGCTTGTTGTGAAACTAAGTCCAGCAGAGGGGAAAGTTGAAATTATTTCAAGATTTATGAGCTTCGAACGCCATCACCATTTTGTTATAAGGGGCTCAAAATAGCTTAATATCGAATTTCAGGACCGGTGGAGACGACATCAAAAGCCTAGAACGAGATTCAGCAAAGAAAATCTTAGTGAAAAACGTCTTCTGATGTGAACATCTGTGAGAGAGACGGTGTGACTTCATTGGAAGAAGTGAAAAAACTTGACTTTTTGAATTCTTGGGAGTCAGGCCCGAGAGAGAACTTATATGTACTAACAAAAGTAAACTTCTACCGCCTAGCCTCCAAGACTTGCCACTTAATGAGCTTAGACAAAAAAGGCTAGTTCGCATTTATTGTGGACAATGTGATACATAATGCAAAAGTGCTTTCGACTTTGTAGTTATCCACTTTGTCATAAATAAATCATCACAATTCCATTCAACCTAAAGACTCTCAAAAAATTTTTTGACCAAGATGACAAAGTAATAACTCATTTCAAAGATGTTCACAGTCTATGAAGTACAATGAATCAAATATGAATTTTTAGGTCATTGTTGATCCCACTATGTAGAATTGGTAGTTTAACTAGATTAACCTTTTTTAATGCATCAAAGCCAAGTATTTGTAAAATATAATATAATAAAACCAAATCTCCTAAATCCATGCAACACAATATATCTAGCTAATATTTCATCATATCAGATAATACTCTGCCTCAAGTTGGAGCATGAAGATTAGCACTGCCCAACTTGGAAATCAAAGAAAGAAAATGCTCACATCCCAATTCCTTGGTAAGAACGTCATCTAATTTTTTCTTAGTCCATACATGATGAGTCTCGTTGATACCTGCTTGAACTACATCCCGAACTGAGTGATAATCCAACTCTATGTATTTTGTTCGTTCTTGGAAGACTGGATTAGCTACAATTTGAATGGCAACCTGACTATCACAGAAGAACTTGGACAGCGCGACCGGTGTAACCCCCAATCTTTGTAACAAGATTTTTAACCACTTAATATGGAAAAGAGTAGTCGTCATCGATATGTACTCAGTTTCAGCGGAAGAATGTGACACTGTTTGTTACATCTTTGTCTTCCATGCAATATAAGAGCCACCCAAAATTATGATATAGGTACTAAGTGAACGACGAGTAAGTGGATAAGACGCCCAATCTGAGTCACAATAAATAGAGAGAGACAAGTCTGGTGAAGAAGAAATTATAATGCCTTGTCCCGAAGTACCTTTAATGTAACGTACCACATGCAAAGCAGACGTTATATGTGTTTCTCTAGGTGCTTGCATAAATTGCGTAAGAACATAGACCGCATATGAGAGATCGGGTCGGGTATGTGTCAAGTAAATGAGTCGTCCCATCAGACGACAATATAGACGAGGATCTTCAAGAACATGACTCTCATCCAAGGCGAGTTGATTATTCTGCTCGTGAGGAGTCGCAACTGGATGAGAGCCCAAAAGACCACTTTCATTGACTATATCTAGAGCATACTTACGTCGAGACATGAAGAAACCATAAGAATTTCTATTTAATTCATTGCCAAAAAAGTATTTGACTTTGCCAAGGTCCTTCATTTCAAAAAATTTGCCTAAATAGTCTTTAAATCTCCGAATTATGAGGCCATTATTACCACAAACAAGAAGATCATCCACATAAATAAGTACATGAATGTTGATGTGTATGTCAAAAGTGAATAATTATCATAAGATTTAGTAAAACCAAACCAGAGAAGTGAGCATGACAACTTCTTGAACCAACAACGAGGAGCCTTCTTGAGCCCATAAAGAGATTTATTAAGACGACAAACCTTATCAGGATAAGTATGTCAAAAACATGGTGGTAGTTTCATGTAAACTTCTTCAGTAAGATCACCATGAAGAAATGTGTTGTGAATATTCATCTGATAAATTTCCCAATTCTTGGCCGCTACAAGACAAAGTAGAGAACGTAAAATTGTTAGCTTAACCACTGGAGCAAATGTATCAGAGTAATTCTCACCTTCGACTTGATTATTACCGAGCACAACCAATCTTGGTTTGTGCTGTTCAATGGAACCATCAGCATTGTACTTGATTTTTAAACCCATTGACACTCGATGAATTGTTTGTGCAAAGGTAAGGTAACCAAATCCCACATATTGTTGCATTCCAAAGCTTCAAGTTCCTTTGTCATTTCTTGTCTTCGTTCATCATGTTGAGCTGCCTCTTTGAAATTCTTAGGCTTAATATATGATGTAATGGCAACCAAGTAAAGCTTATGTTCTGGTGAAAACAATCATCAGAGATATAAGAGGTAAGAGGATATAAAAATGTACCTTGGACCAACAACGAGGACATTGATTGAGATAAAGGGTAAGCGTGAGGGGTAATAGTTGTATTGTAGGTGAAGAAATCATTGAGTCTTGTAGATCTAACCCACAAGCATTGTCCTCAGCCTAGAGTAGGCTCAACCAACTGTTCCAAAGACTATAACTCGTGATGTACAACAGCAGGAGTGAGAGGTTGAGGTAGAGAAGCAAAAGGCTCATGACCCAATGTAGGCGCCAAAGAAGATTCATGCGATATAGGACTCCCTTGTCACGCAATGTTGGTCCAATTAGCAAGTCAAGAATACTATCATGTGATGGTGATGTTGGAATAGATATATGTTGAATCAAGACTTAACAAATAGGTTTAGGTCTTACATTATGTGGGTAAAAACTTAGAAGAATTTTCATATATCTTTCAAGGATGATTACATGAGTATTTATAAGGAGGATACAAGTTTAAAACCTTAATTGCATGGATTTAACCTAATGGGCCACGAGCTGGACGGCCCAGCTCGTCAGGTCGGCCCATATAGCTTTCGTCTTCCTGGGCCCTTTCTCTTCGTCACGTCGGCGTCCAGCTGGGCCTTGAGTCGAAATGGGCTTTCAGGACAGGTGCTAAACCTGGTATCAACAATATGGTAAGCTCAAATGTTGCAAAAGGAAAATGATCTTCATGAAAAATTAATCTCTAGAAACCAAGAACTCATGTCGAACAAGATCATACAGCTTTTAACCTTTCTTTGCGAAAGGATATCAACAAACACACAAGAGCGACTCTGCGAGCTGAACTTATCTTTATCACGTAGGTAACGATGAGCTGAACAAGCAGATCCAAAGATACTAAGAAGCTTGTAATCTGGTTTAACGCAATGCAAGATCTTGTACAGAGATCTACCGGAGTGTAGAGTAGTAGGAGTCCGATTAAATAAGTGAGCTACTGTCAAAACTGCTTCACCCCAAAACTTGATTGGAATATGAGACTGGAATAACAATTCTCAAGGTATATTGAGTATATGTAGGTTTTTTCTTTCAACACGACCATTTTTGTGGTGTGTTGATACACGATGTCTGATGCACAATTCATTTTTTTCGAAAAAAAGATGATAAGCACATGAATTTGGTTCATTGTCACTACGTACAATCTTGACTGATTTCCAAATTTTCTATCAGCATAAACAGAAAAGTTTTAAAGAGCCGCGTGAACCTCTGATTTTTCTAGCATTAAAAAATCCTATTGATCTAGAAAGATCGTCTACCATTTTGAGAAAATAAACTGCACCCGATGAAGAAGGAACTCTATATAGACCCCAAACATCACAGTAAATTAATGCAAAACAATATGTTGCTTTACTATCGCTAATAATAAATACTTATCTAGTTAATTTGGCTTGAAAACACACATCACACGGATGAGAGCCAACTAAATTCGAAAAACTAGGAAATAAAGAAGAAAAAACATAAAAATAGGGTGGCCTAAACGTTGATGCCACAACACACTATCAGGAGAAGAAGATAATTTGTGTAGCTTTAGTTGAACCACACCCGAAAGATACCCCATCACGCTCTTCACCGCTTCCAATCAAAGTACTTGAAGAACAGTTCTGCAAAACACACATTGTGTCAGAAAAAGTTGCCAAACAATTTGTTTGTTTCAAAATTTTTGACACTGATAATAATGTGCAAGTCAAAGAAAGAAAATAAAGCACATTATTCAACACAACATGATCTGTTAGAGCTAACATTCCAACGTTAGACACGACTTTCTAACTCCCATCGGCAAAGCCGACATAACAAGGTGGTGTAGCGATGATATTCGTCAAAAAAATGCATCCCCAGTCATGTGATGAACATAACGCCGCCTAGAGATGGTTTACCAGACAACTGCTCATTATAGATAGGTTTATTTTGAAGGAGTTGGGAAAGTCTATCCCATTGTTCTTTAAAGAAATTTAGAAGTTCGGAAGAGGTTGCATTCGCTGATGCTTGTTGTCCTTTGCCCCGACCTCCGCTATGTCCACCATGACTATGAGAAGAGCCCTTACTACCTTCCAACCACCAATATGGAAAGCCAACTAGCGTCCAATAATCTTTACTTTCATGTCACATGAGACCACAATGAGAACATACATCGTTTTTGTCACGAACTCGAAAAACGGTCATGTCAAGACGTTCATTATCTGTTTGTGAAGTCATGACATCATAATTATTTAATCTTTGAGGTTGTGCTTCACATCTAGTCACAAATCCAACCACGTCTTGTTGATGGTCACATATTGAACCAAATATTTGCTCTTCACGAACAACACGTGAGTATACCTTGCCCAACGATGGTAAAGGATCAAGCCTAATCAACGTGGTACACAAACCACCCAAACGTGAGTCATCAAGACCCATCAAAAACTCGTATATCTTGTCCTCTTCTTGATCCTTAGGAAATTATTTAGAAGCTCAACAAATACAAGAATGGACAGGATGACATGTTTGATACTCGTCCCATATATTGCACAAGCGTCCATAGTAATCAAGGACTAATTGTCCCTTTTTTCAAGAAGAGCCAATTTATTGTTTCATCAAATACAACTGCACTTTATTTTTCACCAAAAAACGTTGTTTAAGTTTGTTTCAAAGCTGACTAGCATTGGATATATAAGTGATTGTTGATCTCACTTTAGGCTCGATGGATGTGCGTATCCACCCTACAATCATAGAGTTAACCGTAGTCCAATCTTCATAGATTGGATCTTTGACTGACTGTTTTGTAATTGTTCCATTGACGAAGCCAAGTTTTCTCTTAGCTTTCAACATATTGGCCATCTCCACAAACTATTAACTGTAGCTTTCAACATTGAGAAGCACCATTGTGATTACAGAACCAGGATTATCATAAGAGAATAACCTATAGGGAGTTACTACGACAGACTCTGCATTATGTCCAGCTGTTTGGGAACGTGTTGACGAAGGTGTTGTATCACCCATGTTTCAAATTGATGAAAGACATGCTTTCAACGTAGATGTGAAGAACATGTCTTCAACACAAGCAAGAAAAAATCGTAGAAAAACAAGATATGTCTTCTACGAAAACAAGATCGTAAAAGAAAGATTTTTAGGTTAAAGATGTTTAGCTCTGCTACCATGTAGAATTGGTAGTTGAACTAGGTTAATCTTTATTAATGCATCAAGGCAAAATATTTAATCAAGTGTAAAACATAATATAATAAAGCCAAATCTCCTAAATCCATGCAATACAATATATCTAGCTAATATTTCATAATATCCGTCAATACACTAGATAAACATAAGTACCTTAACTAATTCATAGGTGAAACAACTGATACAATAGTTACATCTCATATGGCTCTTAAATCAACTTCTAATACTGTCTCCTTTTCTTTCCCCTCATCTAGCCTCAATACTGAACATGGATGCTTATTTTTTTTTAAGATCAATGTTTAACCTCGTTTTTTTAACTCTCTACCTAATTGTTCTTTGATAATTGATAGTAGAGCAACTGCACATGTGTGTTATGATATGTACATGTTCAATCAAGTATACTTTGTTATCGAAGTTACATTTTACTACCAAATGGTACTAGAGTTTTCTATGCACATATAAGCACAATGCATAGCAGTCATTATCTCATATTAAACAATAATTTACATGTTCTTAATTTCCATTCCAATCTAGTTAGTACAATAGTTTGCTTAAAAAAAAAGAATTTTTCTGCATATTTATTCACTAATTCATGTTTTTTCATGAGAATATTCAGACCTTGAAAATTGGTAGATGAACTTTTCTATATGGTCTCTATATCTTGGAAGCTAATGTATTCTCATCATTTATCAACTTTTGTGGAACCTTGTCAGTTTATGGTACCATTTGGCATAAGAGACTTCATCACTCATCTTCTATCAAGTAACAATTGTATGTCCAATAAGTTTTGTTCAGCTCAGTTTTTCTATTAGTAAAACAAAAGAAAATATCTAATGTTTCTCATAATCATTTTTCTAGTATACTATTTGATTTAGTTCATTTATACACTACAAAAAATCAGCTGAAAATTGACAAAGAATACGATCGTTACTCTGTTGGTTTTTCTCATAAACAGAAAATTAATGACAGAAATTTGAGGTCGTACGCATAACGTCGCTAATTTATATCCCGTATAATTCGCTCGTTAATTCATGATAAAATTAACGACCAACAATATGACGGAATATATCATATAGATATATGATGAATTACCAGTGGATTAGAATATGTAAATGTTTCCTCTGTACTTCCGTCGGTTTCAGAAATTTTTGGAAATGAATTATGTGCATTAATTGTCATTATTCGTCATTTTTTAGTCTGTCGTTATCGATGAGATATCGACCGTTTGCATGTTAATTATCTCAAAAATAAATCGACAGTAAAGCGATGGAATCCACCATTTTTTGTAGATAAAATTTTCAAGTAACAAAATAATCTGACGGCATAGCGCCGACATTCAAATGTGTTCTTCGTGTTCTTCATCAAATACAACAGAATATCGATGATATTCGAATGTGCCTGCCATATTTCCGTTGGTTTTTTCTAATTTTTTTTAATATTAGGGGTTTAGGATTGATGGTTTAGGTTCTAATAAAACATTATAATTTAATCTTCCATGATAAAAGACTAGGAAATGATATGAAACATTAGGTTTATAACTTTGATAAATCATACTTATCTAACTCGTGCTATTAAAACATATAAGTTAACAAACAGTTTTGTTCAAAACGTTTAGGTTTTGAAATTTTATGCTGTTTTGAAAAAAATACATGTTTTATATCATTTTTTACTTAGTTATATCTTGTTTTATGTAGAATATATGATCAATAATTGCATTTCAGATAAATTTTGTCATGTTTTAGGATTTAGGGATTAGTGTTTTATGTTTATTGACAAAATTACGACATCTATTTCTGTTGATCGAGTAAAAAAATATCGAAGGAAGCTTATTGGTCGTAATTGTGCACACTCTTTTGCGACAACACGTATCCGTTGTAACTTTATCGATGAAATTTCTGACGAAATGTTATGTTATTCAAATAATGATGGATTACTCGATTAATTGTTAGCCTGTCACTATTCAGTCATAAATTTTTTGTTAATTATACCGACAACACGGTCCGTCGATTTCTCCGATCATTTTAAGCCTGGTTTTCTAAGAGTGATATATATGAGGACTATTATCGATTGAAACTGTAGAAGATTATAGATACATTTTAAACCTTAGTTGATGATTATCCACTCTTGTAACACCCCCAAACCGGCCTAGGACTAAAGAACGTCCCTAGACGGCCCGGGAGCGCTACATTGATGCTCGTAGCCGGCCAGTTAGGATTCTGGGAGGAGTCCGTTCACCTTGGCTGTCCAGCCGCAAACATCATTCCGCTCAATCTTAGCCCATGGCTTTTCAACCCGTTCCAAGATCGTGCGTTGTGTTAGCCTGGCCTAGGCTAATATTAGTTGAGACCTATATATTCAGAAAACGATTCTTTATTAAATTTCAAAAGTTACAAACGAATACATATTTCCAGCTGGGAGCCTAATGCTCAACATGATTTCTAATAAAAGACATACTTATTTTACAAAAGACAGGAAAACTATACCAGCGACCTAAGCTCCTTCCCCTTNGAGGTTCCCCTAACATGAATAATAAATCCCAACCCAAACCAAAATAACAATCAACACATAGCGAGCAAATGCAATGCATGCAAACATAAAATAAACGTGATACCACAACCATTCTCTTCACATCAACTTTTCACACCACCACTTTCCTCACATCATTCTTCTCACCACCACCCTCATCACTCAACACCCTCAATTGGTCATCCACCTCGTCTATAATCCGAGTCACACATACTCTCCTAAGATTCAATAAACTGCATCATCATGCCTCAAGGAATTACGATGACCGACCACACATTCACACACACTCACTCATTCATCCCTTACCTTTAGAACCACGGCTTTTCAACCACCATCATGTTCTAACAAGTAACAATGGCTATCAACTATGTCCAACCCAATTCCACGGCCCTTCTACTTTCACCGTGTGGCCCTTCCTCCATCACCAGGGTTGCCTTGATTCATATACAATATTTTAAGGTTTCACTTATAATTAGGCAATATGTTGATGTACCCAGCCACATCTCTACCACACAGACAGAGCAGGTACAACCCTATCATGCCCCAACCGTCTCCTCCACGGCGCCAATCACTGCATCGTCATGTAAAAATCGGATGGTAGCTAACCATCCCGAGTAAATGGAGATCAGAAATCAACTGCCACTATTAGTTATGAAATATAAATACA
>OVBE01007928.1:0-17867 GCA_900406425.1 Iberis pinnata
ACAAATATGGAACTATAGTATAATATATATAATATATATATATATATATATATATTAATTATATAGAAAAAACGAATATATATATCAGCTTTTTGATCTCATTTTATCAAATTACTAGATAAATGTCTACGTGATATGCAAAAATAAACAAAGTATTATAATTTTGAAACTAATAACTTTTGTTACTAAGACCGTATTGATAAATTTATACTAAACACACATGTTTTTGTTAAAAATAATATGTATTTGAAAATCATAATTAAAAATATAAAAAATTGATTTTAATTATACGGGTAACTCGAGATAATAGATAACTCAAAAAAATTCTCTTATGGTTTTATTAAGTTTTTATAACTTAAAATTTTTATATATCTCTTTTAATAAATAGTATATCTTATAGTTAGTTTTTGAAATGTATATAAATGATGTTTTTATTGTGTTTTCTTTTTATTATTATAATTATTAAATCCTTTTTATATTATAACTATTATTTTCTTATAGTTTTATATTAACATATTTAACTATTTAAAATTTTTATTTTATGATGCACAAAAATTTGAAAAAGTAGCTAAATTTTTTAGAATTATTTGATACTTGTTTGTCATTGTCTAAGTTAAATTTAATTTATGTCACAAAGTTAGGAGTCATTTTATGATCGCAATCGCCTTCTCGCTGTAACTGGTTCAGGTAGAAATCAGTCGGGCCACTCATCTGGCTCTCGACATTCAACACAAGACTAAACTATTCATGCTCGTCTAGGAAGTATTCCGGTGACTTATCATTCTGAATATGCCAAAGCTAATGTTCATCAGATCCAACCCGTTTCTTTAAACGCATAATTTCAAAAGACAGTCAGTCCCCCTCGGACCCAAAGGCCGGCACTTGAACGTTTAGCTACTCAATCTACTCCAGTTAATGGGGATATGTCTAGTATTCAAGCACTACCTTTCACAGAAACTCTTATGGAGGTGCAGGTGCAATACGCAGACTCTAACTCGCACTTTCCTATTACATCCAGACCATCATTGTCTCCGTTGAATCCGAATCAGTTTTCCTCCCAACACCTACCAAGCAATGCTCGGTCACGTCTAGGCATCATAGTAGATGAATTCACAATCTCACCCCCCCCCCCCCGCNAATCCAGATGGACCTGGTGTGGCTAAGAGGAAGCCGGCGCTAAAGACTAAACCTAAAGCCTCTCGCATCCCGCTGTTGGCCGCGAATTAAAAAAAAAAGAAATATAACCAAAGAAAGAAATTCCCCAGCTAAAAGCCAGACCAGTGGCTCATCTAGGCTCCCTGATGTACACAGTTCACAGCCTGATCCACCAATCACTCTGATTTCGTCCTCAAGGACTAACAACTAAGTGGATTTTCTGAATCCACAAGATCCTCTTCTTTAGTCATCACAAGCTGGAACTGTCAGGGGATCGGGAATACTCTCACAGTCCAGCGTCTTCGAGAATTCTGACGAGGTTTTCCCCCTGATATCCTATTCCTGGCAGAGATTAAAAACACTGACAAAGTGGTCTCAAGTAACTTAACTGGTTGGGCTATGATAATTACTTCTCAGTACCAGTGGCGGATTGTACGTCTTATGGAGAAATGACTTACAACTGGAAATTCTCTCGTATTCTCCAAACTATATCGATTCCTTAGTAAAATTCAGGAAACATGTCTTCTATCTTACCATGGTATATGGAGCACCTCAAGTTGAAAATCGCAAGGAAGTGTGGAACAAGATCTCATCACTACGATCCTCGGATGAGGAAGCTTGGCTGATAACGGGTGACCTTAATGAAATTACGGATAACCTGGAAAAAACGTGGAGGACCTTTACGACATCCAAACTCTTTTGTGGATTTCTGCAGCTTTATATTGGCTAATGGTCTTCATGAAATCAAATTTATTGGCAATCCCCTGTCGTGGAGAGGTATGAGACACACACACCTCATGAGGGAACGCCTAGATCGATCTCTTGCTAATACTCCATGGATGGAGATGTTCCCCTCAGGTAGGGCAGAGTACCTTCGGTTTGAAGGGTCGGATCATCGCCCCTTGGTCACGTGTGTGGATTCTCAGATCTGTAAACAAAGAGGCAACTTTAGATTCGATAACAGACTCCGAGATAACCCGGAGGTCAAGAATTTGATATCTAAATCATAGATTGAAAAGAGGAATGCCTCAGTTTTATCTAAAACAAATTCAGTTCGATCTGAAATTATCATATAGACTAAAGCTTCCAAACATAATGCAGCAGAGGCAATTAAAGAAAACCAGAGGAATTTAGAAACCGCACTCTCGGCTTCCACACCTGACCTTGCTCTCATCTCTAGTGTCTCAACACCTCTTCAAAAGGCTTATATCGAAGAAGAAAGGTTTTGGAAACAACGCAGCCGCATATCTTGGCTCCAAAGCAGAGATCGCAACTCTCGGTTCTTCCATGCAGTTACACGCATTAGAAGAGTCCAAAACTGAATCTCTATGCTGGTAGACGAAGGTGGATTACCTCTTTATGAGGACAAGAAAATTGCACAATTAATTGTGAACTATTATAATGACATCTTTACCTCCTCTTTCTGTGAGGATTACAGTTGCATAAATGAGTCATTGTCCCCACTCATATCGGAAGAAACTAATTTGAAGCTTATCTCAATTTCGAATGAAGACGAGATCAAGTCCGCTATCTTTTCGATTGATCCTTGTAAAGCTCCGGGACCAGATGGATTCACGGCCCATTTTTACCAAAGCTTCTGGTCGGTTGTAAGACTTGAGGTTATTCCTGAAATAAAAAATTTCTTTGTCTCGGGTTGCTTTCCTAAACGTTTAAACGAAACACACATACGACTCATACCCAAAGGCACCAATGCTAGGAAAATCACAGATTACCGGCCTATAGCTTTGTGTAACACCTTCTACAAGATTGTGGCAAAAATCTTAACTAAGAGACTCCAACCCACTTTGTCAAGTCTCATATCGAAAAATCAATCCGCCTTCGTCCCGGGAAGACTTATAGCGGATAATGTTCTCATCACGCATGAAATTCTTCACTTTTTGAAGATCTCCACCACGAAGAAACAAAGCGTCATGGCAATCAAAACCGACATGAGCAAAGCTTATGATCGCATAGAGTGGGATTTCCTGAAACGATTTATCGATAGACTAGGTTTCCATCAAGTATGGATTGGTCGGATTTTGGAATGTGTTAAAACAGTTTTCTATTCCTTTCTCCTTAATGGAGGCCCGCAAGGGCGAGTTATCCCTTCAAGGGGCCTAAGGAAAGAAGACCCGTTATCACCCTATCTATTTATTCTATGTTCCAAAGTTCTTTCTGGATTATGTAAGAAAGCCCAGTCTTCAAATGATCTACCCGGGGTGAGAGTTTCAAGGAATGGACCGAGAATCAACCATCTCCTCTTTGTGGATGATACCATGTTCTTCTGTAGAACCAATATGGCAAGCTGTAATCGTCTTGTAAACATTATTAACTGGTATTCCAAAGCATCGGGACAAGCTATAAATCTCACCAAATCATCAATCACCTTTGGAGCAAAAACGCCAATTGCTACTAGACAAAGAGTTCAAAGAAAGCTCAAGATCTTCAAAGAGGGGGGGGGGAACCAGAAAATACCTTGGATTACCAGAGCACTTCGGCCGTCGTAAAAAAGACATCTTCGGTGCCATAGTTGACCGCTTAAGACAACGTTCACTTTCATGGTCATCTTGCTTGCTTTCACCTGCCGGAAAGCATGTAATGCTTAATAGTGTCCTTGCGGCTATGTCTTCCTATACGATGACGTGTTTCAAACTCCCCATAGAGATTTGCAAAAAGATTCAGTCGGTATTCACACGGTTTTGGTGGGACACCAATCCCAAACACCGGAAAATATGCTGGATAGCTTGGGAAAATTTAGCCATGCCAAAGAATGTGGGAGGCCTTGGATTTCGTGATGTAGAAAGATTTAACGATGCCCTGTTAGCTAAAGTTGGATGGCGATTGATCTTGAACCCCGATAGTCTAGTGGCTAGGATTCTGAAAGAAAAATACCATAAGCACGCCTCTTTCCTTGAAGACGAATCATCTTCTTGGCCTTCGCACGGCTGGCGAAGTATCCTAGCGGGTCGAGAAGTTTTATGGAAAGGGGTAGGCTGGTTAGTCAGTGATGGTCGTGATATTCGTGTCTGGTTCGACAATTGGCTCTCACCATTCAACCCGGATGCCCCAATTGGACTTTTCCCAAAGGAAAGGACCATCACAACCTAAGAGTGGTTGACCTTTTATTGCAACCTGGAGCAGAGAGGAATATAGATCGCATTAGAGAAGTTTTGTCGGCGTATGAACACAAAATCTGCACCTTGACTCCGGGATCATCTCGTTGTAGTGATAAATTAGCCTGGTTACCGGTAAAATCCGGACAATATACCACTCGATCTGGTTACGCAATCATGTCAATTCCCACAGCAAATGCTGCGCACTTAGAATTCAATTGGCAGAGGCACATTACGAAACTTAAAACTCTGCCTAAGATTAAAAATTTCTTATGGAAAGCATCCCTATCTGCCTTACCTGTAGGTCTCTTGCTCGCCTGGAGAGGTATAATTCTTGATTCATGGTGTAGGCGATGCGGACTACCAGAATCAGTGACTCAAGTTCTATTCCATTGTGAATTCGCTAGTCAAGTTTGGCAGTAGGCTCCTTTGTCTGATCTTGTTGTTCAAGACGAACTCTCGTTTCTGAAGTCCCTTCCACGTTTGAACAGCTCGATAATTCTACCACCAATTGGCATCAGAACTGCTTCGTTAACAGCTTGGCTCTGTTGGTCCATTTGGACAGCTCGTAATGCCTTCATATACGAAATCAAGACTTACTCTACATTAGAGATAATTACGAAAGCTATCATCTCATCTAAGGAATGGGAGGAGGCGTTCACAGTTTTGAAGACTAATCCCATCACCTCCCAATTCCCCCTTAACCCCACTAACAGTTACGCTACTGAGGTGTTTGTCAATGCAGCATGGATGGAGACGACCAACTGTAGTTGATTAGGATGGCATTTTTGTTTTCGAAATTCCCCCTTACAATCTCGATCTGCCTGGGCAGGACACATACCATCAGCCCTTTGTGCGGAAGCTAAGGCAGTCAAAGGTGCACTTGATCATGCAGTGGAACTTGGTATCAAAAAGCTATATGTCTTCTCATATTGCAAAGTTTTAGTGTCTCTTTTGAAGACAGGAGGCTCCAACAATGAGTTTTTTGCTATTCTAGCAGACATTAAGTTACTTAGCTTTCATTTCGAAGATCTTTCTTTCTCTTTTATCCCTTGACTGGAAAATGTAGAGGCTGACTTTTTAGCTAAATCGGCTCTTCGAATCCGATTAATTATATAATCCTAACGTTTCTATTTCAATGAGATGGGTTTGACCAAAAAAAAAATTAATATAAAAGATATATCACATAAAATTTTACATGAAGCAAATATACTACAAAAGTAAAGCAACACAAGAAAATAAGATTACAAAACACATAAATATTACACAAATAAAATTATAAAACATATAAATATTACACATAAAAATATTACAACTTACTAAACATCATGATGTAATTTAGTTTAGTTTTTATGTGCTTTTAATGTTTTATGTAATTTTATAATATAATGTAATGTTTTGTTAAATAATATTTCTTGTAATATATATAAAATGTATGTTTTAGCTACTTATAAAAGTATTAAAACTAAATTATAAATAGTTAAAATTACAAGGACTATCTTGCAAAATAGTAACTTTCAAAACTTTAAATTTAAAGTTTCTTTTTGGAGTGAAATCTGAGAAACTTCAAATTTGATGTTCTTTTTTGAAGATGCTCTAACAACAAAGCTATATTTACATTCTAGCTTCGCTTTTTGACAGTGGCGGATGCACATAGTATATTATGGGTTCATTGAAACCAATAGATTTTTTTGTAATTATTATAAAACTTTTATATATACATTGGGCAATTATAATTTTGAACCAAATTTAATCATAGTTTTGGATCCAGTCCAATTTAATTTTGATTCTATTGCACCAAAATAGATGTGTTTATTGGTATTTTAAGCCCAGTCGAAATGTAATTTTATAAATAATTGTGTTAGATTTTATTTCAAAATGAATTTTTGATATTGATTTGTAATGATATTCATCTCGTATTTTAAATTTTCTTAACAATTTTATTTTGACCCATCAAACAAATTTTCTAGATCCCATCATTTGGTCAGATTTTATTTCAAAATGAAAATTTGATACTGATTTGTAATGATATTTATCTCGGATTTTTTAAAAAATTCAACAGTTTTATTTTAACCCCATCAAACGAATTTTCTAGATCCGTCACTTCTTTTGAAGCAACCTATACATAAACAAAATATCCAGTGTCTTGACTTATGAAGTGCTTCCTAGTCCATAGAGCTCTCAACTATTAAGCAAGACCAATGTCTAAATTCACACAACCTTAATACACATTAACAATGTTACAATGTGAATAATTTAATCTGTGATTTGTCTCTTTACATTCATGAGAATATATACATTTGTGATATACAATATAACCGTTTAAAAAAATATGGATGACTCAATATATACAATAGGAATATAATTTACATTTCTTATCCAATACTCTCCCCCGACCAAAACAAGAAGAAATTCTGGCATATAAATACTGGACTTGAATGCCTCGAATAGTAATGTAGATAGCCCCTTTATAAAGATGTCATCGTGTTAGTAACATGATGGGCCGAGACATGTAGAAAAAACAGTACACGTACTTAACCGAGAGATACTTGTTCTATAACAAATAGGATATATAGCAGACGTTGGTGCATTGATTTTGGATGGAGTTAATGGATAGGTAGAGGGCTTTGATAACAACACTATAATGACTATAGTAATACGTTGAGGAAGCTCTAGAAGAAGGTTTCAGCCACATTTATTAGTTCACGTGGACATATGAATGTTATTAATTAGATCAAAATCATTCTCTATTGTTACAATTTGAGTGTTTAGCTCATAAAACAATTGAAGAACAAAGAGGAGAATAGAGAGTAACTTGAGATTATAGAGAGAAAAATTTAGTATATTGAAGAAGAGAGATTAACTCTCCTTAAGATTTACAAGAGGATTACATCTTATCTTTATAGACAAATGAATAAATCCTAGATACATTGAACCTAGACAACTTATTTGAAATAAAGGAGAGAGGGAGAATGCTTTTATCCAACAGATTTTCCAATTGGATAGAGAAATAAGCTTACACAAGAAGCTTTACACTTCCATATGATAAATGACCTGTAAATGTGCTGTCCACTTCCCCCAATGTTCATATTGGCTCTCAACAGTTCTAGAAGACACAGTGTGCTTTTAGGTGCAGCACAATCCTGGTGGATGAGAATCCTGGTAGATGAGAACATTGGGGTGGATAACTTCTTCTCTTTGATTTTTTATCTTCTTATTTCAATACTCCCCCTCAAGCTTAGACTTGGTATATATCTAAGCTTGGAGCCGTGATATCCTACCTCGTTAAAAACCTTAGTGTGCAAAACCTCTTGGGATAAAAATACACTTAAGGAAAAAAGAGTGTAGGATTCACAACTAGAGGATTCTTCAAAATGGCCAAGTTCCTTTTGATTCAACTTGGCTCTTTCCATTATCTTCATTTATGATTCTACTTCAAATGTCTTCAAGTGACATACTTCTTCTTGTAGCTCATACTTTGTTCGGGTCTTTTACCCCAATCTTCAATATTGGCAGGTTTTGCTTTCGATCATCTGTTTTGGAATTACCATAACTCATTGACTATAAAGTCTTTGAAGTCGAGTCCATCTTCTGTAAACTCCTTGGTGAGTCTTTTGGAACAATAAATTTCATAAATTTCTTCCTCCTGGTTTGGGTGGAATCTTCAAAATATTGGACCTATGTCCGAGACAGTTTTCTTCTGTCTTCTTTAGTTTAAATGCTTGTATTTCCTTCATCTGATCTTTGATTTAGGTGAATCCACTTGGAGATTGTTCCTTCTTGAGTATAGGGTCCAGAACATCTTCATTTGTGTCAATCACCCTCCTGGTCTGACCATAAAGTGCCTTGGAGTGCACATATATACATTCTGTCCATCTCATAAAAATAACTTCACAACAATGCAATACTTGATCCTTAACATAGCCTCCTCTTGGACTACCAAACTTCTAAGTATCCTTCAAAGGTTCTTCACCTTGGATGATCACCTTCTTTGAGGTCTCTTAAGCTTTGACTTGATTTTCTTTTGTTGCAATTGGATGATTCATCCCTATGTGGTTCTATCCTTCTTGCTAAAATTTGGACCTTCTTTGAGGTCTCTTCATCCCTATGGGGTTCTATTCTTCTTGCTAAAATTTGGACCTTCTTTGACGTCTCTTCACAATGCTCCGCATATCACTTCTTTTCGATCTTCTAATGATGCTCCACACATCACTTTTTTAGGTTCCTCATGAACCTTATTCTTGGTGATCAATGCACCATCTTGATGGGTTTTGGCTTTTGAAAATGATAGGCCGAGAATATGGGGAAGCCTATATCTTGTTTTCACTTGAGACTTTATGAGTCTTTGTCTTTAGCCTTTTCTTCTTGTTGGACCTTCTTTGAGGTCTCTTCATGATGCTCCACACATCACTTCTTTTCGATCTTCTATGAGATCTTTTAATGATGCACCACACATCACTTTCTTTAGGTTCCTCATGAACTTGGTGATCAATGAACCATCTTGATGGGTTTTGGCTTTTGAACATGATAGGCCGAGAATATGGGGAGACCTATATCTTGTTTGCACTTGAGACTTTATGAGCTTTTGTCTTTATCTTCTTGTTGATGAATTCAAGCATTCATAAGGCTGATTCTTCTTTTCAGTTTATTGAACCATTCTTCTTTGGCTCTATGACCCTTCTTAAACGTGGCTCCATTGAGCCTTCCTTCTTCGGCTGCTGTTTTCCATCTTAATCATGTGTGTGATATTTTTCTTCCCCCCCCCCCCCCCCCCCCTNGGTGGGAATTGCATCTACACAACAAAATAAGTGAGAAAATCATATAAGTTAGTAAGTGATGCTATACTCATCATATTGGTTCTAAGAAATGAATTACAAAAGAAAGCAACTTAGGCAAGAATTTTAGAATTTCTACATAATCAATGACCAAGAGCTTGAGAAAGACTTTTGTATACAACTTATGGAACCAAATAAGTTTTTTTTTTTTTTTTTTTTTTTCAAATGAGAACAACTTAAATATTCTTTCATATATGGAGTTTTACTTATGCAAACAAAAGCTAGAACTTGTTATCTATACTTAAGCCACAATCAAACATCATACACCATCATCTTAATTTTACTCTAGAATGAAATTTAATCATTACTAAAAGCATTCTAGACAAAATCATGATTGAACATGCATAAACAATTAGACATATTAAGGCAACTTCCACAATCTATCTTAGCAAATATTACATGGTGTTCTAAACATATTAATTGCTTTTAACACATGCAAAACATAGTACTAAAAATATTTGAGTTTAGATTCGGCCAATAGCCCTTTTTGGAAGACAATGGGCCATTTGGCCATTAGAGATCGGAGATCATTGGGGTGAGTTTGAGAGAACTAAATTGAACTCCCCTCGCTTGAGAATTTCCCTACAAGGGACAAACAAACATAAGTTAGTCCTTTTAAAGACTTTCAAGAGAATAGATGGATCATCATGACTTATCATGAATCACTTCCAACTTAAACTTGTGGGGACTTTTGGATTCATCATGGATATTATCCAAGGTTCACTTCCCTCCACACAAAAGGTTTTATGGATCCATCAAGATTTGAAAGTTTAAACTTCTATGAGTTCCTTCAAACCAAGGTTCACACCTTTAAGACTTTTGGATCATTTCTTTTTGAAAGATCATTTTAATCCAAGTGTTTGGATCCATAAAAGACCAAAGGGATTATCCCTTTCTTATCTTTGGTTCTCACACTATGGATTTGAAATATTCTCCTAAGTGTTTGGATCCATCAAAGACCAAAAGAATTAATCTTTTATTATCTTTGGTTCTCACACTTTAGAATTTTGAAACACAATTTTGAAAAGGTCATAAGATCATTTTGAAACTATCTTGGATTCATTTTTAAGGTGGATGCATCAAGGCCCAAAGGAGTGAGTCCTTTATCAACCTTGGTTCACTGAATTTTGAAAGAACATTTTGAAATGGCCATGAAATACTTTTAGAAAAACAGTTTTGGCCGAAATAACTTTGTAGATACTTGACTCTTTATTCCACTTGGCCGAAGAGAAACTTGGCCAAGGTTTTGCTTTTGTTGATACTAGGACCGAAGATTAACTTGTTCATAGTTCAACTTTCATACAACATTTCGATACAATTAAGGTCGAAGAGTAACTTGACCAAATCATGTCTCGGCTTAACTTAGAGAGAATGATTTAAAAAAAAAAAAACAGAGGCTAAACCTCTAAGAATGTGTTAACCGATTAAGAAACCAAGGACTTTTGAATTCAATAAGTTACTATTGAAGTAACTAGGTTCACTATCCCTAAGGGCTCACAACTTTCAAGCATGCTTGAATGTTCTTGATCATTGCCAAAGTTTTAAAACTTTGAGAATGTTCCCAAAATCAAATTGGATTCATCATCCATTAAATGGTTCTCTTTTGACTTTGGGTTTACCCTTCTTTTGGATTCAACATGAAACTAACACTTATAAATGTGAAGTGTCTATGGCTCTCTTTTCCAATAAGGATCTTGGATTCAACAAGTTCTTTTGCTTATGTAAACAAAAGCAACAAGGTTCTCTATCCTTAAAGGTTTGGATTCAACATGGTGTTTAAACTTATGAATTGAAATCACCAAGGATCTCCTTTTAACAAGGAACTTGGATTTAACATATTCTTTAGCTTATATAAACCAAGAATATGGATCTCTTTCCTTAACAAGGATGAATTCAACATGACTTTATACTTATGAAAGTAAAGAAGTCATGGTTCTCACCTTTAAACTAAACAAGGTTTTTATCCCTTAGGGATTTGGATTCATCATGAGTTTAAACCCATTAAGAGCAAAGACTTTGTGGTTCTCTTCTCCTTTTTGGATTCATCATGAAACTTTAGACTCATAAGAGACAAGTTTTCATGGATCTCTTCTCTAAAGAGATGTAAGTACGATGATTCATCAAGCCCTTTCACTTCCACCCATAAGGGCAAAGTCCCACTTGTAAACAAGTTTTAAAGAACTTGGTTCCTCTTTCTTACATCTCAAAACCGAATATAAACCTTTAAAACAGAAGCTTTTAGCTTTAAAACAGATTTAAAAATCTTGAAAACGGCTTAAACAGGGATTTAAGCTTCAAATTCTTTTTCTAGCCTTTTAATATAGAATCAATGCTTCAAGAAAATTGAAAGACATAGAGGAAAGAAGCTATAAACCCAGACTTAAAAACCAGAAGCTATTGCTTCAGAAAAAACAGATTTTAAAACTTAAAACAAGGGAGAAAAACTTCAAATCCTTTTCCAACCTCTTAGAATAGAATCAATGTTTCAAGAACATTGAGAGACTAGGGAAAAAGCTTTAAACCCAGATTTAACCGATTAAAAGACTTAGAGAAAAGATTCAAAGGCTTGAAAATTTTAAAAAACAGAATTAAGTAAAACCAGAAGCTCAAGAACACAAATAGCTAAAAATCTGATTGAAAGATAAAATTGAACCAAATAAACACAAAAACAGCAAAAATGAGAGGTTTAAGGAGCTTGTGTTCTGATACCATGTTAGAATTTGAGTGTTTAGCTCATAGAACAATTGAAGAACAAAGAAGAGAATAGAGAGTAACTTGAGATTATAGAGAGAAAGAGTTTAGTATATTGAAGAAGAGAGATTAACTCTCCTTAAGATTTACAAGAGGATTACATCTTATCTTTATAGACAAATGAATAAATCCTAGATTCATTGAACCTAGACAACTTATTTGAAATAAAGGAGAGAGGGAGAATGCTTTTATCCAACAGATTTTCCAATTGGATAGAGAAATAAGCTTACACAAGAAGCTTCACACTTCCATAGGATGAATGAGCTGTAAATGTGTTGTCCACTTTCCCCCAATGTTCATATTGGCTCTCAACAGTTCTAGAAGACACATTGTGCTTTTAGGTGTAGTACAATCCTGGTGGATGAGAATCCTGGTGGATGAGAATCCTGGTGGATGACAATTTTGGTGGATGACAATCCTGGTGGATGACAATCCTCGTGCATGACAATCCTGGTGAATGACAATCATGGTGGATGAGAACATTGGGGTGAATAGCTTCTTCTCTTTGATTCTTTATCTTCTTATTTCAATACCCATATATTTTATTGATTGGTATATAAACTTGTATGATAGGTATGTCCATAACCAAAAAACCAAAATCTAAACTAAATATCAAATAATTATAAAAAATACTAGTTTCAGAAAAATATAGACAAAAACTCTTAAATCAACTTATCATATTTTTTGTCCACTTATATCTATAATTGAATCATCATCATATTTATATTCATCATCAAACTGTGTATATATGACCATATTGACCGCTTATTCGTCGTATAGTTGATCGTATAAATAAAAGCTATATTTTATACCGTATTATAAAAATGGTGCAATAACTAACCGAATAACATATATAGGATATACTACCGTATTATCTGTTTAGAACACTAAAAAATAGTAATAAATAAATGCACAACAGACAAACATTAACAACAAACTTC
The DNA here is from genome assembly GCA_900406425.1 of Iberis pinnata. Lineage (NCBI taxonomy): Eukaryota > Viridiplantae > Streptophyta > Magnoliopsida > Brassicales > Brassicaceae > Iberis > Iberis pinnata. Next base: position 12,796 of record OVBE01007928.1, read on the forward strand.
AAATGAATATTATCCACGTCAACCTCTATCATGGCCTAATTATATCCTCTAGTGAAATCAATGCGTCATTTATGCTTAAAGTGGTAGATGAAAGTAAAATATTCTACCTGTATATCAATATAAAATATGTTTTGGTTGAAAGCACATCAATTAAGAAGTTTTTTTGAGTTGACAAAAAAAAGTATTTTGAAGTTCCTTAAATATATATATAATAATTATAATAATAGTAATAATGAGTTGTATGAATGGATAACATTAAAAATATAACACATCGCCTTCAAAAATTGTTAAACATAAAGAAATCCTCTCCATCCACCACGAGGATGAATGGAAGAGGACATCATCCTTGTCCCTATTCACCGTTAAAGATTCGTTCGATTACTCTCACTTTGGTTCCCATCTGATTTGTAGTTCAACCATAGAGCTTAGCTTTCACCCTTCATCGACTAGGCTCTTTTTTCTTCTTCTTGTTTTTGGCTTTTTATTCTTTCTTTCGCCGTATCTAACCATTAGCTTCTCTAATAACTTTTAAACATTGTTCCTTTTTGGTATACTTCACATTTTATCCATGAAAAAATAGTATTAAACATTATATATGGTGATTGAAAGAGAGTAGTATATATTATAGGGAAAGATGTATGGATACAATGCTGATGATTGTCTGAAATATAATTGTAAATAATGACACATAGTATTGAATATAAAATATTTATGTTGTCTTTATCAACAACAACAAAAATCATGCTGTAACTTTAACTTTATTTGCATCAAAAACAAAAAATTAATTATTTAGAAAAAAATAGAACAAACAAAAGAAAATAAGGTTACGAAGCTGAAACTTATTTTTATAGGTTACCTATTGATATACATGGTTTTAACACTTAATAATGGGCATTTACGCATGTTATTATGCATTATCCGACCGTTTTCTATGCAAATTTGATATATTTTTTGTTCTAGGTGTTCGGTATGATTTGGAAGCAAAAAATGGTTTTCTGCACAAACCGATGTAAAATAGGCCAAGCATAAAAGGAAGAAGCCACAGACAAGGCAGACCGATCGGTCCCCACTTTGACCGATCGGTCTATACATTAGGGATTTCATAAAACGATTGAATTTGTCAGGTTTTTCTTATGCATGAATTAGAATAGTTAACTAGTTCATTAATATTAGATTAATAAACGAAAAAAATTTGGTTTAAAGGTTGGACCTAGTGTAGATGAATAGGTGTTCTTGCTTGCAAAAGTGTTGTCTTGAATGCTTATGAACTTATTGAATCTGAACTTTAATGCTTGTTTGATTTATCTGAATACGGCGAGTGTTTGTCTTTAGTATTTCAAACGTAGGGAATCGATATTTCGAGAGAAGATTAATCTTTTCTTTTCTATTAAGTTGAGAATTATTTTCATAGTAAAGTCTTGTATGTTAATATGAACTTTTAAGCTTGACTACTTGTGAATTTCCCTAATATCTGACGTTTTTTTGTTTATTGATTTACACGTTGTATTTACCATTATTTACTTTAACTTAGTCACAACAACCAATTTAAATTGTCTTATCTTAATTCGAAATTAAACTGAAAGTGTGATTTTCTAGTCTTTGTAGAATTCGACATTGTTCTATGCTTATTTGATCTATTCTTTGCAGTGTAGATTTATGAATTAAATCATGAGCCTACCATAATTTTGGCGCCGTGGTTGGGAACCAATTTTGTTTTTTAAGTTTTATTTATAATTTAGCCTAAGATCTTTCTTTTTTAGTACTCATGCTTTTTCTTCTTCTTAATTTTGTTGTTGCAGGTGCATGACCATAAGATCTAACAAGTCCAAAGAATTGATCAACCTCAGTAACGTAGAACTTGCGAAGTTAGAACGCTCAAACCAGTAAGAAAAAACGAAAGAAAGCACATCATCTTCGATGGCTGATATTCGTCAAGAAATTTCGGTCGATCCCGAAGGTCAAACTAACATGCCTCCTCAAGGTAAAAAAAACGTGCTACTCAACCCCTTGGGAGGAGTAAATGGCAATCAAACACACAATGTGCAACAAAGAGATGGTAATGGTAATCTATTTGAGCCAAATTGCATTCTTGTGGACAATCCACGAGTGTCATCAATCGCCTAGCTCCTCAAGGACCTCTCGTTGGAGATTTCAACAACCATGTAGCATTCTTTACTAGTAAGAGTGTCATTCATCCTCGTCGACCTCAACGACATGACTTCCAATTCCCTTTCCAACTCCTTCAACTGATACGACATAACAAGCTTCATGGTTTACCCTTTGAACACCACATGGACCACATTGATAGCTTTGAATACATTGCAACATCACTCGGATCAATGGAGTCTCAAGAGATTACCTAATGTGCACCTTGTTTCAATCACTCTTTAGATGAGAAAGCACTCATTTGGTTAAAATCTCTTCCTACGAATTCCACTAAGACTTAGGAAGAATGCAAATCCAAGTTTCTCTGCCACTTCTACACTACTACCAGGACCAATACTCTGCAAAATAAGATCTCTCAATTTCAGCAAGGTCATGTAGAATCTTTCTATGAATCTTGGGAGAGATTTAAGGAGTATCTCTGTGACTACCCTCACCATGGTTTCAATAATCTAAATCTCCTCAACACCTTTTACAAAGGTATCAATCAGAAGTACTACCTCTCTCTCTAGACACAGTTAGTAATGATGAATTTATGACCAAACCTGCCCAAGATGCCTATCAACTGATAGATAACCTGGTTGCAAGCTATAGTAACCACTGTTCTGATTCTGATAGAAGAAACAAGGGAACCACTTCTAAATCATCTGAACTTGCAGAAGTGAAAGGAATGCTAGCTCAAATCCTAAAGAGTCAGCATAAACATGTCAGCTTTGCAGAAGAAATTGAAGATATTGAAGTTGTTTGCTTTGCTTTTCAAGTGGCATGCAATGAGGAAGAAGAAGTGAGTTATGTCAATAGCTAAGAACAATTGATATTACTCGGTTTTAATGCATTATAGTGGGCATTTATGTCTGCTATTTTGCATTATTCCGAGTTTTTTCCTTGCAAATTGGTATATTTCAGGATTTCTAGGCGTTCGGGTCATTTCAAAGCTAAAAGGAACATTTTGGAACATTTCAGAGCATTTCAGAAGTTTCAGAAGAATGATTAAGCTACGAGATGATTTGCACGATCGGGCACATCACTTGCCCGATCGGGCAAATATCCCTGGAAGATTTCGTATACTTAGACCGATCGAGCATTTGAAGAAGGGTCGAGCAATTATCAGAAGTGTCCGATCGGGCATATTGAGACCGATCGGGCAGATCACCCGAAGCAGATCTTGAATTTCCAATTTTGCACACAAGTCCTCTAAAGCTATCCATATTTCCATAATTTTAGATTTTTACTTTTAGAACTATAAAAGCCTTTTGGCTTAGGTTAATTTATGCTATCTTTACTTTTTGCAAACTTGAGAGCTTTACTGGGAGAAAGAATTCATGAACTTGTATTTGGAGAAGAAATTCTGAACCTAGATTTTAATATATTTATTTATTTGATTTCAATTATGTGTTCCTCTCAGAGATTGATTTGTCTTTGCTTTGTTATGTCTGAGTAGTTCGCTAGTTAGGTTATGGGGTTTTCCTGATGGGAAAACAGGTTTGAATGTTAAGTTTAACATTGTAGGATTGGAATTGATAGGTTCTTAGTCTAAATTCGTTCTTAATGAATGAATTAGTTTGATCACCTAGTTCATGATTATAGGTTGATAAATACAAAGGGATTTGATTTAGAAACCTGACCTAATTTAGATGAATAAGTGTTTAAACTTGTGGGAGTATTGTTTTAATGCTTATGAACAATTGAATCTGAGTTTTAATGCATGATCGGATTGTTTTAAAGATGGTGGGAGTTTGTCTCTGACAATTCGACCATAGGGTCTAATACTCCGGGAGGAGATTATTCCAAATTCGTTTTCCATGTTGAGAACTATTTTCAATCTAAATCATGCATGTTAACTTGACTTTAAACCTGAATACCTACGGATTTGCCTATTGCCTAGCGTTTTATTATCATAGTTTTTAAACCGTTTTTCTTATTACCGTTTTGATCATAATGAAATCTATTATTCTCACTTTAGCCATTTTCAAAGTTTTAAACTGAACGTGCATTTTTGGTCTATGTGGATTCGATACCTACTATACTTCTTTGAACTGTTCTCTGCAATATTAGTTTATAATTAAATTCTTAACCTATCACAACAGTACCAAAACATAATATACAATCAAGAGTACAATCAATGTTACATTTAAAGTTACAACAAACCTCATCATAACCTCACTTACAAAAATCCCAATATGGAAAATCCTCAAGATCAAATCTATCACCAACAAAACTACTTTGAAATTGATTAAAACCTTCATGACTATAAAATTGTCTACAATTTAATTAATCACGTATATTAATATCGCAATCTATCACTATGAGTTTTCTTGATGCACTACAAGGAAACACCTAAAACGTGACGGACAAATCCATCACGAATCCGTCAAGAAACGTAAAACCTTACGGATTCGTGACGGATTGTGTCTGTCAGTTCTAAATGGTCAGTAATTGACCATTCGTCACGAATCCGTCAGTAATTTTCCTGACGGATTCGTGACGGCCAGTTAGTGACAGATTTCCTGACGGATCCATTCGTCAATAACTGATCCGTCAGGAATCCCTCAGTATTAATCCGTCACCAATCCGTCACGAAATTCCTGACGGATTGGTGACGGATCAGATACTAACGGAAGGATCCGTCTGTATTTGATACGTTTTTTAAAAAAAAAAATTGCTTATTTATTAGTAATTTATTAAATATTGATATAAAATATTAAATTTATTTATAAATATTAAATTAAATTAAATTAAACATAAATAAAAATAAAATCATTCATAAAATATTAAATATGCAAATGTTTACAAAAAAATCAAAAGTATCGACATAATATAAAAAAAGAGACTACTGTGGTGGCGGGAAGCGACCCGACATCTGAGACATGAAAGACTCCACGGTCATCCGGACCTGCTCATCCATGAGA
>OVBE01007929.1:0-17865 GCA_900406425.1 Iberis pinnata
TATATATATATATATATATTCAATCGAACAAATATTCGATCCAATAAAGAAATTCTTACCAGTCAAAGTCTTTTTATTATATGAACGTGAAATAAACAAATATATATATATTTTTTAGAAAGAGGATAGAAAAATATGGTTTAGATTTATATGTTTAATAATTGTTGACTTGTACTAATTTACTATTTCATATTCTCTACTATGTTATAAGAAATTCGCCAAATGATAAAAAAAAAACAAAAATTAAGATTAAAAAATGATCTTTTTTTCTTATACGTTATGAAACGTGTTTATTGGTTTTTAAAGCACATGGTATGTAACAGTCCGTACAGTCTACGTTATAGAACCATATAGGGCCATTTACAATTCAGACCAGGCTGGCTTCCACAACCAAATCACACTCAAGTCTTGACTCAGATTCTCACTCAATCTCTGTCTCGTGGGTCCTTAACCCGACCCGAAACCCAAATTATTTTTCTTTTGATTCAAAAAATGAGATTAAGACACAACTTAATGGATCAAGTTTTGATCCATATCCATAGGAACTATTCACTTGCCTTAAGACTAGTTCTTCTACTCAAATGGAAAGTGATATTAATGTCTTTGACTATGTTATCTGAAGCTTCGAAAGATTTCGACGAAACGCAAATCGTTCGTAATCGCCGAGGAAGGTCAGGAGAATCTACAAAATTCACTTCATTTTAATAGACGGTAGCCGAGATTCGAATTCAGGTGGCAAAACTCACATTTGTGAGCCATTTACCACCAGAGTTAGAAGTTCCGGTTAAATAACATTAATGTTAGAAATATTTCGACTACACACAAATTATCTGTAATCACCGAGGGTATTCAAGAAAGTCTACGAAATTTACTTCATTTTAATTAACGATAGTCGGGATTCGAATCCAGGTGGCAGAACTTACAGTTGTAAACCATTTACCATAAGGATTAGAAGTTTCGGTTAAATAATATTTTTTATTTTATTGATGACCCTGGTATCCGGAGCTCCGAAGAATTCCGACTAGATTCAAATCGTCCGCAGTCGACAAGAGTATCCAAGAGGGCCGCCGAAATTCACCCTATGTTAATCTTTCGCAGCTTTCGGTTAAATAATATTAATGTTAGATAAATGAGAATGTTTAACAATCACATAATATATACACAAATACAACAAAGATGATTATCATTCTTTTTTTTTTTAATTCAATAACTCTGATTTTGTTATTTTAAGATCATTGTTTGGCTAAAACATAACTCTTACATCAAAGAATGTTGATAATTAGTTTTTTTTATAAAGAGATATTTAGTTTTTTTACACAATAAAATTTACACATGTAATAAATATATAAAAAGCCCATAAAATAACAATAATTTGATGTTGGCATAATATTTATTATAAACAAATTTTGTACCAACATTTCTATAGTAATATTTTTCAAAATACTTATATGTATCACTAATTTTTTTGTTGTTAAAAAAAACTGCATAAATTGAATGTCTTATAAATTTTGAATATCTATTTAAATGTTTTAAATCAAAACTATGTTTTCATAGCATGTTTTGCAAATTAACTCATATTGTTTTATGAGATGATTCTATATAATAGTGGTTATTCAAAAGGTTGAAGAAAGATAGAACATAAAAGTCTTTGGTTTTAATTTTCTTCTTCTTTATATTTTCTTTTAAGAACTCATATCAACTACAACTTTGGAATGTGATTCTCTTTAATTTTACAGCTTGTGTGGATAACACATAAGGAATCTTGGTGAAGAACCAAACTAAACCCTTTTGGGACCATGTGAAAATTGCTTCTTATCATCATCTATGCTCGAATAGAATATATTGTACACCTAATCTCATAGATCACATAAATTCAGTATTCAAAGACCTAATACATTTGGTAAATAGAGTCAATATGTTTCTTTAAGACTAAGGAAGCATGATTTTTTTTTTTTTTTTTAACATTTTGAGAACTAATATTCAAAACTCTAAAGGAGAGAAGCAAGTGGGCTTGTGATTGTACCACCTTTGCTTCATCTCCCTAACCGGGATTTTTTTTTTGTCATCTATTATATTAATAATCGGAAAAATTACAAAGAAAATACATAAGACAACAATTGATTCTTCAATTCCAGTATTAAAGCCGGGGGATTATGAAAATCATCATAGCCAAAAGATAAATACAACAGAAAACCGCAATACAGAAAAAAAATCAAGGACGATCAACCAACCAAGAGAAAGCAAACACTAACAGGATTCAAACCATCATATGTCTAGTGAAATATTACTCCTTCTACTTTTAAATAATAGATTTTTTAGACTTTTCACACATATTAATAAAACATATTAATTGTAAACAATAGTTGTACATAACAATTTTCTATAATTCTAAACCAATAGCAATTTAACAAATCCAAAATTTTTAATCAGTGTTTCTTGAAATCTACAATTTCTCAATAAATATTACATTGAAAACTAAAACAAATCTATCTTTTAGAGACAAAAGTCAAAATCCAAAACATTCATCTTTTAGAAACAGAGGGAGCATTTGATTATTGTGCCGCGCTGAAAAAATAAAAAAAACTTAAAAGTAATATTTATGCATTCGGTTTACAATTTTGATCTAGACGACTATGTGGCCGATTGGTAAAAACTGTGACGGTAGGCTTTTGCTGTAAACTTTTGTTTGTAGAGATTTTAACCGTAAGAACTGTGACAGTATATGTTCTTAATTATTTCGTTTTTGTTGGAGACTAGGATCTGCAGGTAAATTAACAGGAGTAGATTCAAGCTTATGTAAAGTAGCTCTTGGATTTTTTGGAGGCTTAAGTGGTTCTTTTACAAAACCGGGTGGTCGAATCTCCGGTATAGTCTCATCTGCTGGAGTCTTAGGATTTGCTACATCATCCAAACCCTACAACAAAAAAACATATCACAATTATTATTTTTTTTTTTATAAAGTTGAAACCTTACCATGAAGAATATATAACTGCAAAGACCTTATAAATTTCTAGTGAGATTTACCTAAGAGTCAGATCCGAACTTGAGAAATATGAGGTCTAATACAAAATGAAGAATATGAGACCTTAACGAAATAAATCGCGTATAAAATTTATAGAAAATATATGAGTTAACAAAAATTCATTTCCCCAATACTAACAACGATTTAGTGTTCTTTGAAATTTAGTTTTTTTTGTACTTTTCACAAATCCATTCATAATGTATAATGTATGATTTTCTTGAAAATTATGAAATCCTCAGAATCAAAAGATAACTATAAAAGATCAAAAGAAAAACCAAAAGACAACTACAATACTAGGGTGGGCATTTTACCCGAAACCCAAAATTTGAACCGGAACCGAACCAAAAATCCGGAACTGAAACCAAAATATATTTTCAAATAATCCGAATGGTTTTTATAACTTTTAGTATATGTATCCGAACCGAACCAAACCTCAGAATATGTATATTGTTTGTATATGCTTAGATCCGACTCCCGTCCATAAGCCAAAGAAAGCATCGGTTATTACATCAATTTATTTTTTGTGCAAACAATTACATTTATAATTTTTAAAAGCCAATTTTTTTCTTATAAATACTGAAAATATAGATGAAAATGGCACATTTGGTTACATTTTTTAAATATATTTTTTCCTAGAGATGTATGTTGTATATATATGCTATAGAATTTTTTTACATCCCTTACGCATCCTAAGTTGTAACAATGTAAATCGAATTAAAATGTAATTTAAGAACATAAATATAGTTTTAAGTAAAAGATGGGTAATATACTTCAGGATCTGTTGGGAAAAGACTAGGCTCGTCACCATCATTACGAGCATGAATCTTTGGATCAGCGGTTCGACCTGAAGAAGCTAGTCTCTTGGCTTGAAGACAACGACCTAAAGATAAACGTGCTGTTGCAATAAAAGCTGGCGAAGACAACATTGTAACTAGTTTATGTTGTTGTCTGATTGATGTTTAAAACGATAAGGTGTTTTTTAAAAAAAAATTTATAAGGCTAACTATGATTATGATATTAATAACCTTTTAATTCCCACTAATATCTCCTAATTTTAAGTGAAATTTAACAAGTGTATTGCTCTTAAAGTTTGACCATTACCTCAAAAACTCTTTATGTGTGATTCTCTTGTTTTGACCTATTTTATCTACTCCATTTTTGGAAATTGCTCGGTCAAAATGTATTGAATAAAATGTTTATGAAAGGTGGCACTTATAATAAACAGAGCAAAACAATAAAACTTGTTGTCATAAATAAAACGATCAAAGCAATAAAATTAATATATTTTCTAAACATCAATTTACATAATGAAACAAATACATAAATTTGTCACTTATAATAAACAGTTAATGTATATAACTTTATCATCCACCTAAGGGTGGCCGTTCGGGTATTCGGTTATGTTCAGTTTTTTTCCGGGTTTTGGATAGTTCGAATATAGAAATTTAGGATTCAGTCGAATATTTTGAAAGTTCGGTTCCTATATTTTTGGTTTGGTTCGAGGTAGGTTCCAGTTATTTGAGTAATATATTTTAATATCCGTTCGGATAAATATTTCATTTTATTTAGATATTCATTCGTGTTTTTTGATTCCTATTTGATATTTGACCAAATATTTTTAATAAAAATAAAAATAAAATCTATTTTGATTGATACTATGCAATAAAAATATTGTTTGCATATTTAATAAAAATTATTGTTTATTTTTTGGGAAGTTCAGTTCGGTTCCTAAAATTTTGGTTCGGTTCAGATTCGATTCATGTTATTTGGATAATAGAATTTGATATCCATTCGGGTAATTTAATTATTCGGTTTGGGTTCGAAACTGTTGAATCAAGACTTAACAATTAGATTTAGGTCTTTGATCTTGTGGGTAAAAGTTAGGAAGAATTTCATATATCTTTTTGGAGTAATTACATGGGTATTTATAGTAGAAATACATGTTTAAAACCCTAATTACATAAATTAACCTAATGGGCCTCGAGCTGGAAATCCCAGCTCGTCAGATCGGCCCACCTAGGTTTTGCTCTTCTAAGCCCTTTCTTCCCTGGATGTCGGCGTCCATCTAGGCTTTAAGTCGAAATGAGCTTTTTGGGTAAGTGCTACACTTGGTATCAACAGGAACCAAAAATTTCTGTTCGCTTCTACGGATATCAGATATTTTTCCCACCGTTAGATCCACCTATATTGTTTTCCTTCATTTTCTCCGATCAATATTTTGATCATTTAAACGGCTTTTGAAGCCCAAATAAATTATTACATAGCCTAAGTTTCGCCTCGGATTTAGTGAAACACCCTGACCCGATTTTTTTCTAAATTCGAAACGAAAATTTCAAACTCGGTCAGCCTTAACTGAACCTGCTAGAGGTTTTATATTTTGATCTAACCCAATTACACTCGTTTCTTTCCATACACATGTACTAACGGCATCACATACTAATCCTTCCTTATACATCATACATTCTCATCCATGAATTAACATATGTAAATAAATTAGAATTAACTTAACGCGTACCTTGGAATAAAAGCAAGTACGACTTACTATGGTGTCAACCTTTTTCTCAAGCTCCATTCTTTAACTACTTCGATCGACTATCTTCACCACCTCTCCTTATTATTTAGTCACACAACCAACCATCCCCACGTGACCAATAACAAAGAGAGATGGGTCAGATTATTGGTCCTCCAGCCATCAATCATGAACTCACACCTTTTGCGATCTGACCAGTTACAGATCCACATTTCTTCTTATTTAGACCAATTTACAGCACCATTCATAACATGAATCTCTTTTCATATGAACTCCGATTCTGATTTCTTATGTCCAGAAGCTAAAAGAGTGAGCCTAGAATTACTCCATATAATATCAGCCATAAACGATCTCTTTAGACCATCCAAACATCACTTCCGGAAAAACCGGTCAAATCTAAAACTGCAGTTAACCATGCTAAAACAGTCCGAAAACCTCAATATATCTCCAATTCCAACCGTCCAATTCTTAATCCCACCGTTTAATATAAACTATGTATTTTCATTAATATCACCACCAAATTTCAGTCTAATCAGACATGTTTTGACCCTCCAAATGATACCTCAAAGTAGCCAACTTGAGCAGTTTAAGGAATAGAGGTTTATAAAACTGAACTTATATGTTTTCTTGCGATGGTAGAAACATACGCCGTAGCCGCATCAGAACTCCGATGGCTTCACCGTTTGTTCCTATGGCTTTCTTGACACGTCATCTATCTATAGCAATCAACTCTTCAGCCTGTTACTCGCTGGTTTTGTCCCAAATGTCTCCCAAATATCCCAACTCAGAACTGTTAAATATGTCTTCTTCTTCTTCATTTTTATTTCCACTCTCTTCTCTAATCCAACAATGGTGAATTTCTCTAGATTAGAACTTCGACCACTCTTTCTCTAATGGCGTTTCGCTGGTGATAAAGCAGAAAACGTCAATATTTTCTTCAAATCTCTACAATTTTCCTTCATCTTACACTTGGTATACACTTCTCAATCATTTCCATAATCTTGTTCTTTGCCTTTCATCATCATCTTTTATTTAATTTCACATAATTTTTGGATCGCGGGTGTTACTTTTAGCCCAATTGAAGGATACAAAGATCTTTTTAAGCAACCAACCATGCCATTTTCTTTGTTATTTCTAGACCATAACAAATCAGTTCCAAAATATAAAAGAACAGTAAAAATATTAATCCTTATGCTACATGCATGCTCTTCCTCGTCTAATCAAACCATATTTTAAAAAGAAGAGAAATTGAATATTTGATAAGTATTTGACCCCCTAAACTTTATAGTTTTATTGGTCCGATGCAAGAATTATACTTCTTTATGCAAGTGTATTGCTTTTTTTTATATATCGTTCAAGTCTCGGCTTGTTGGTCCATAATCTTCTCTGGTGTTCGAAGTAAGTTCTTGAAAATATCTATTAAGGCATAAATCACTTTTCCTGAATGATGTGAACTAGTGACTTTAAACATTGTTTAGAATACTTTAACCATTAGACCAAGGTTTGTTGGTTTTTTTATGCAAGCATTTATCCTGATTTTAATCAAATTGTCAAATATTCACGTATGTGTTTCTCTTCATCAAAATTCAAAAATTTATTCTAATTTCTTCGTTTCGTTTTAATTATTTTTTGTCACATTTTTCATCACAAATATTATTTTATTTACAATCACTCAAAAAATATTTATCTTTTCGATCCGATATAGAGAAAACTCCATAATTAAGCGTGTTTATACGCTAGAGTAATCTAAGGATGGACGATTTCGGGAAGTCATTTCCAGAATTGTGCGAGTGAGGAAAAAACATGGGAAAAATCACGTAATAATATGCAGAGCCAGCAAACAAGTCTTTAAAATCTCTTGAAGTAAGACTCCTGATCGTCGAATAATAGTGGGGTTCACAGGTCGAGAGAACCGAAAACCACATGTTGAAGCAATCAGGGATGTTGCACTCTTCCTCAACCAACCAGACCACATTTTTTAAAAAGACTTAAATATTTGATGAGCATTTGACTCTTAAAACTTCATATTTATTGGTCCAAAGTTGATATATCAGCATTAAAAGCTTATGGACAAAGTTGATATATATATTTTTATTATTGTAAATTTCATACAAACTCATCATTTAATAGAAACATACTCAAGATTCAAGAACCATATAAGATCAATATGCTTAATTATATTCAACTCTAGACCATTATATTGTGGCTTTATACCGTTTTGTATAAGCTTTATTTTGCATTCTCATTTCTTCATAAAATCTCACAATAAACTCCTCAGCTTTCATATCAATCATCTCATCACCTCCATCATCATCATCATCATCATCACTATCATCATCATCATCTTCATCAAGAGAATCCATATCATGTAAAGACTTAGCCGATCCATAACCAGAGAATCCAGAAGAAGAAGAACAAGAAGTAGCTGTGAATACCTCAACCATCTCCGATAACTGATCATCTTCATTACTCGCCGGAGATTCTTCTTCCTTCTTCACCGGAGAAGAAAATGGCAATAATATAACATTCGACGATGGCAAAATCGTAATATCATCGTTTTTCAACTGTCGTAAACCTGTTATTAAACGACTTTCTCCACTTACGACGACGAAGCATGTATAAAACAACACTAATCACGTGCATGCCACGTGATCTTTTCTTCATCTTCATCTTCTTGTTCTTGATCTCTTCTAAGATTCAAGATTAGGGTTTTTTTTTCCCTGCAATGAATGCAGGGAAAAAAAGGTTTTTTGGAGGTTAAGAATCTCAAGAAATAAAATAATTTGTTGTGTATATATTTATAAGAAACTAATTAAAACAAGCTAAGGGTGTAATTTTGTTACTTTTAATTAAAGTGTATAAGTTTTGAGTAGTTACGGTTTTAACGGTGTCTTTTTAAGAGAACTTTTACGTAAAAAAAACTATAAAAGACAGCGATATATTCATGTGGTAGTTACGGATTTACGGTGGAAGATATTTTTGTTGTGTGTATATTTATATGAAAATAAAAACAAGGGTGTAATTTGTTATTCTTAAAAAGTTAGGGCGAAATGTCTAAGTTTTTAATAGTTATGAGTTTAAGTCTAGAGCCGTGCGACATGCATATAGGAAGGGGCAATATGTAACGCCCCACCCCTTTGCGGCGCTACTACCTAACCCAATAACCTTTAGTATGATACTGTCTGCTATGGGTCAGAAAGGCCCGCACAGTTTTTTTATTGGGTACTATATTAGAGTGGTTAAGTGTTGGTTATTAGTTGGTTAATTGGTTTGTTATTGGTTAGTTAGAGTTGGTTAAGTGTGTAAATGAGTATAAAAACAAGAGAAGAGACTTATTGTAACGTCTATTTTAATGAAATATGTTCAAACTTTCTTTCTTTTTCTTTAATTACTCTGAGCTGAAGCTCAACTTGTGATATGGTATCAGAACAAAATTGCTCGTTCTTCCGCAAAATTTCTTCAATCCGAGCTTCAATCGCAGCTTGATTCAGCTTCTTTGTCTTCAATTGATCGCGATTCTGTGAGATTTTTCATGAGTCTTCCTTTCTTGGAGATTTCTTTTTCGCTTCTTGCGATTGTCTTGTTTCTTCTGGTTGATACAATTCAATCGGTTTGAATCTTTATCTTCTACACATCGTTTGTTCGTCGTTGTTAATTCTTGATGACGTCAAGGTCCACGACAGATCCGCCGGTGAATCCAAGTTCAGAGAATCCACCACCGATAAATCCAACACTTACCCACTCTAATTTGAGATATTGGACTCCTTATATACTAGTCAATCATTGACTAGTTTTCCAATGTGAAATATTTGTGTTTGACCACATATATGTCCCACAAATTATCATAGAATCGACCGCGCTCTGAGATATTTATGCAGTAGTTAGAGACTCACGATGGAAGATTTTTTGTTGTATGTATTTATATGAAAATAAAAACAAGGGTGTAATTAATTTTGTTATTCTTAAAAAGTTAGGGTGAAATGTCTAAAGTTTTTGAGTAGTATGGGTTTAAGTGCCACATGTATATATAGGAAGGGGCAATGTGTGAGACCATGTGTGGTTAAAAACAGATATTTCACATTGAAAAATTAGTTAAGGATTTACTGGTATATAAAGAGTCCAATATCTCAAATTAATGTGAGGTTTTCTGGGTTGATACCTAATAGGAAAGTCGTGCAAGCTTTTGTAGCCCAAAACGGACAGTATCATACTAAAGATTATTGGGATTGGTTGTACCACCCTAGAGAGTGGAGTGTTACACAATGACCAAAAACCACATATTTTTATAAAACTTTTAGACCATATTTGTTTTAATTGATTTTAGAAAGAAAAGAATCGACAGATTTTATATGTCATATTTTTTTATAAAAATTATATGGCATGTAAATATTTTGGTTTTGGAAAATTTGTATTATTATCACAAATTACATATCTTAACTGAACAATTCTACTTTTAATATGTAAATATTTTATAAGATAATATAAATCATAATTTAAAATCCTAAAATCTCTCTATTTCTTAATATCTTCCACATCAATTTATTAAATTTTCAATCGTTGTTGCTTTTCTTCACAACTTCTTAATAACAATGGAAGGTTTTTATCCAAATTCTTGGATCGTTTATCGAATATTGTTGATAATTTTAATTTGAATTTTACTACCGAAAGAAAATTTTCAAAGTTAAAGTTGATAATGTCTTATCTTAATTAAATGACTTGGCTACTATAGAGAAATAATTGGTTAGAGAACTTGATTATACGTGTTTGGTTAATGATTTTTTAAATAAAAAGGGAAGAAAGATTTTATTTTAGAATATGCAGGTTGTTCAACCTTGTGTTCATCGGGTAAGGTTCTAAAGCTAAAGAAAGTTGTTTATGATCTGAAACAATCGCCAATAGCTTGGTATCAAAAGCTCAGTACAACCTTAAAGGCAAAAGGGTTCAAGAGACATGAAACTGATCAGTCATTATTCACGTCAAAGAGTCAAAAAAGTATAGTAGTCATTCTTGTATATGTTGATGATATCATCATTACAGGAAGTGACAAGGTAGGTGTTCAAGACGCTAAACTCTATCTCCGTTTTTGACATTAAAGATTTGGGTGAACTAAAGGAAGGTTTGTTTCTATCTCAAAGGAAGTACACACTGGATATGTTGTCTTTGACATATAAATTAGGTTCCAAACCTGCAAAAACTTCACTCGAAAAAGGATACAAAGCGATTCGAAAAGAGGAAGATCGAAGATCAACCATACGAAAACTCAACACTCTATAGAAGATAAGAAGACTTGTTGTTACTAATGTTTTAATGTTTTTTGAATAGCTATTTTTGTATTTTTTTTCCATCATTTCATCCATAATTTACAATTTTTTTGAAAATATAATAAAATTATAAAACTCAATACTTATGTATTGTTTCGTATATGGTATATATGCTGAGACAAATCCTAATAATAGGTTTATACGTGTTGAACAATTACCTATTAATCTTTATTTTTTTTATTTTATTTCTTTATTTGTTCAAAAATCATAAGTCAAAAGTCATTACTACAGTATTTAAAATCTTCTTTTTTTTGGTAACTATTTGATTCTAATACCCAAAAACTTTGAAATTTTTTTGGTAACGGTAACTTTTACCCAAAAACTTCTCAATCAAGCCTAACGGTAACTTTTTTTCACTTATAAATAAACTAAAATATACTATTACCCTTCTTCCTTAAAATTACTCTTCTTCTCTCAAAAATAAAGTTTTACAAAAACAAAAAAAAGGTAAGAACAGATTCTCTCATCTTCTTCACAAAAGACTCCATTAACATAATTGGTAAAGGTTTGTTTTTTCTTTTGTTATCTCTTTATTTCTAGTTTGAATAAGATAAAGAATCTTTGTATATTATGTTAAGAAAAAAAATGGTATAATATTGAGGTTTTATGTTGATTGATTTATTTAAAAAAATTATAAATGTTTTCATGCAAAGGTGAAAAATAATATATTTGGTGAAAATTTTAAGGACAAACCCATATGTGAAACTGTAAAATAATTACGAATTATATATATATATATATATATGTGTTTTTTTTTTGATAAAGTGATTACTTTTATGTATAAAAAGAAGAAATTGTTGAATTAAGAATTTCCATGATTTTTTTGTTCCTAAATCAATTTTCAATTGAACTTTTGAATGAGTTTCTCAAATATTTTTTTTGTCAACGTATGGATAAGTTTTTTTTTTGTTATTTGAATAATTCTGTTGTAAAACATATGTGAAAATTATTTTAATTTAATGAACAAATCAAAACTAAAAATTTTGAATTTAGAATGTTGCATATAAATTAGTATTTTTAAAACTCAAAATTTTCATATATGTTTGTATATCATGTTAAGGAGAAAAAATGGTATTATAATCATGTTGATTGATTTATGAAAAAATTATAAACGTTTCATGTTAATTGAATTACTTTTATGTATATAAAAAGAAGAATCCATTATTTTTCTTGTTTCTAAATTAATTTTTAATTGAACTTTTGAATCAATTTCTAGTGATGGTGGACGTTGGTTCTCAAATATATGAACATGGTGGTAAAGAAATAAAGTAAATGACGACACAAAATGAAAGATAAGTTGTTAAAAAAAGATAAGTTTTTACTTTTACTTTAATAATTTTGTTGTAAAAAAAAATATGAAAAATATTTTCATTAAATTTTAAAATCAGAATATTTTTTTTTGAATTTGGAATGTTACATTATAAATTAGTATTTTTAAACTCAAAATTTTTATAAATTCTAAACTGTTTGGAAAAATTATCTTATTTACAATCTAAACTAGTAATATATTTTAGATTGCCACATAGATTATAAACGTAAATGATGTTTATATATTTCGAGTTTGAAACATATACTTAATTAAATGATGATTAAGTTATATAATAAAATTTCATATTTTGTTAGTTATGTAAACTTTTTTTTATTAATATGTAATCTAAAACTTAAAATATGTTTTGGTTTCTAAATATAAATATTGAAAATTATCATAAGATAATATGTTTGTTAAATTGTGAGAAAATAAGTGATTAAATCATTGTGAAAACTCACCGAGTGTAACATCCTGTCATTTGATCGTTAGAGGTGTTATAGTCAACTTGTAATCGCTTTGATTTTAGTATTTGTGAAAACTCACCGAGTGTGGCATCCTGTCATTTGATCGTTAGAGGTGTTATATTCAACTTGTAATTGCTTTGATTTAAATAATTGTGAAAACTCACCGAGTGTAGCATCCTGTCATTTGACCGTTAGAGGTGCTATATTCAACTTGTAATCGCTTGATTTAAATAATTGTGAAAACTTACCGAATGTAACATCCTGTCATTTGATCGTTAGAGGTGCTATATTCAACTTGTAATCATGTTAATCAAAATCACTTATTTTCTCACGATTTAACAAACATAATATTTTATAAACTTTTTAAATATTTCTATTTAGAAACTAAAACATAGAAGTTTTAGATCATATATTAATACAAAAATTACATATTCTATTTGAGTATATGTTTCAAAACACTAAATTTTATAAACATCATGCAGTTATATTACAAAACTTGGAGTGGGCGCATGCCACACAATGTGAGATACAATTCAATTTCTTTTCATACTTGCATAAATAAAATTATATTACTAACATATATTATAAAGTACTTGCATAAATAAAATTATATTACTAACATATATTATA
Source organism: Iberis pinnata (assembly GCA_900406425.1). Lineage (NCBI taxonomy): Eukaryota > Viridiplantae > Streptophyta > Magnoliopsida > Brassicales > Brassicaceae > Iberis > Iberis pinnata. The sequence goes on from OVBE01007929.1 coordinate 13,277, forward strand.
TTATAAATCTAATTTTACATATAATATAAAAAATTATATAATATGTATATTTAATCATAAATATAATATCATATATTAAACATTGAAATAAAATTATCATATTTAATTATTTATGTATATTGAAATAAAGTATTAAATAAATTATTTTTAAAATATAATTAAATATACAAATAAATAGTGTACATAACTTTATTGAAATATGTGTTTATATATATAATTTATTTCATAGTAAATAATATATATATAGACACATATTGATTTTCAAAAATAATTCTAAGTTATTTGGTGATAACAAATATATATATATATATAATTTTAGTTATTATTTCATTTTAAATAAGTTATTATTTCTCAAAAGATAATTAAATATACAAATAGACAGCTTTTCAAAACATGGTTCCATGCAAAATTGGCACTAAGTTCCAACCTGTAAATAAATTTCGACAAATATATATATTGTTCATATATCATTTCTATACATATTTGATTTTTTCCTCAAGTTGGTCGGATTTTCAGGTATTTAACCCGTAGTTTTCGGTACCTATTTAATAATAATAAAAATCAATTTTCTATATTCTCTCTGTTTTATTGTATATGATGTTTTTTTCTTCAAAATAAATTGTTTTATTTTAATATATTTCCATTTTTCAGTACAAAATTTGTATTTATGGAAGTAATAATAAATTTTCATATTTTGTAGGATATTATTCTATTGGTTATATTACTTTTGAGCATTTGATCAATTAGTATCATATTTAATGAGGAAACAATATTATTTTAAATTTCTTCATCCTAGTGTTTTTAACCAATTTTTTTATATAAAATAGAACAGAAAAGGTATAATTTAAAGATCTAATAACTTCTTTATTATACATTGTAAATGAATTAAAAGATAATTCATTGTTTTCTTGGAATGTATCTTGCAAAGATTGACAAACATGACCTTTCTTTTGGCCACCTTAATTATGAATGAGATAAAACAAATGTTTTACATATATACTTTATAACCAAGTACAATGATTACAATACATTTCTTACAAAATATATGTAAAAAAAATCAAATGTTGTTAACTCGCTTGGAAAAAATCTTGAACAAAGTCTGAAGGTCACAAATTCAAATAACATTTCATATAACATGTTCTGATTTCGAGTCTGAAAAAATTACGAGTTTTGGTTCAGAACTTTCTACTTATAAAAGAAAGACAAAAAAATATATGTCAAAAGTGTCAAATAGCAAAACAAGGCTTTTTGGCGGTGTAAAAACTGATAATTCGCCGACAATTTTAAGCTACAATTTTTAAAAGATTATATATATATAATATTTTATAAATCTAGTATTTTGTTTATATAGAAGATACATGAATTGAATCTATATGTAATTATAAAATCAACAAAAAGAAAGCACGTTACAGTATCTGGAGACAGGAGATGGAACACGGTTTCGTGAAAACTACAAACTAAAATTATAAGGAAACAGCCAAAACAACATATGATTCAATGGCACACACAACTAAACTAATCTAATCTAATATGGTCTCTTAATCTTACTTAGATCTCTCTAATTTCTTATAAGATTCTTGTTAATGAGTTTGTGTATAACTAATAATCATGAGCAGGGTCGGTCTTGAGATTTTAAAAAATTCTGAAGACCGCAATCCACAAACAAAAAAATAAACCAAAATTGTATAACCTTTTTTTTCAAAATATGACCGTTTTCTTAACTAAAATTTTTAGATTGAAAAAAAGACCGCAAACTCATACTTAGTCTTCTTGAACTCAAGACCGACTCTGATGATAAAGTTAAACCAATAAATATATTAAAGAGGTTTAAAAGTAATTCAGATATATGTATTTAATTACCAAGTATAAATGTTTTTTTTTCCTTAACTAATAATCATGAGGTTGTAAATACTAAAGAATTTTTGAGTAATTAAAATATACTCCTTTTGTTTCTAAACAATATAATTTTTAAAAATTTCACACATATTAATAAAACACATTAACTATAGATAATAAATCATTGAGTTTTGTACATAAAAATTTTACATAACTTTAAACCAATAATAATGCAACAAATCCAATATAAATCTACAAATTTTCAATAAATATTACGTAGAAAATTATAAAAATCTATTTTTAAAAAATATATAGAAAATGCTTCTTTTAGAAACAAAAGATTATGTATTTAATTATTATTTTTATAAAAAGCCAATAACCGATACAAAAAAAAGAGAGCTTAAATTGAGAAACAAAACGGCTAACACATGAAAGTTTTCTCTTGATAACTTTTTGTCAGAATATTTAAAAATCATGAGTATTACTTAAAATACAATATATTTGTTTAAAATGGAGATTCTCAAAATTACAACAAAAAATTATATATATTTTTAAAATTTTCAAAAGCTTCAAAAATATTTAAAAAATGTTTTTTTCCAAAAATATCGTAAATTTTGAAATAACTTTAAAATTTAAATCTTAAAACTTTATGACAAAAAAAAATCTTAAAACTCTAAAACGAAACTCCAATCCTCTTCAAAACTAAACTCTATTGAGTAAACCCAAATCTAAAATTTTAAATTCTAAACCTGTAAAATTCACGTTTTATGTGTAATATATTTGGAATTTAAACTTCTTTTTATAATATTTCAGTGAATTATTCTTTTAAAAATAGTACAACATATATAATTTACTTTATGCACTAAATGCCAATCACGTAGGATAATATATTTGAATATAAATTCTTTATTTTTTTATGTTTTGTTATCATAACAAATTGCAAAACAGCAAGCAAAAGCTACACACCTTATATATATACACACACAATCATTAATTTCAAGAACCAAAACCAAACAATACTATATAAACAAAAAAAAAAAGCTTTCTTGAAAAAAAAACTCAAGAATCAAGATTTTTGAGTATCAATGGTGAATTCATGGAAGAAGAAAGTAATGAGACAAAAAGCTTACACTCTAATGAAAATGATTCTTCTATGGGGAAGAAAAGGTGAAGTATTTTTCAAACTAGGTAACTTGTTATACAAGCATCTTAAAACCCTAACTCATAATAATAACAACAACAATGAGAGTAATTATCTTTACCGTTACGGAGAACGTCAACTTTCTTTTGATGAAACGCCGTTATTTAACGTCAAGAAGAAGAAGAAGAAGATTCATAGTCATGCTTTGTGGTTTTTGATTCCGTGTATTGCTTCTGATGTAGAGTTTGAGATTGATGGTCAAGATTGTTCTGATGAGATTAGAATGTACGGCTACGATGATGATGATGAGTTTGATCGTACGGTTGAGGAAGAAGAGAAAGGTGTGGATGTGAGAGCTGAAGAGTTTATTGCTAAGTTTTATGAGGAAATTAAGTTGCAAAGTCAAATCTCTTATTTGGAATATTAAGAAGTAAACGACGTCGTATCTTTATAGATTTATGTCCTCTATTTTGTTGTTTATTCCAATTTTGAAAGATGATGCTTATTATTGTGAATGGAATTTGAGTTTTGTAGATAAATGAGAGTTTGAGAGATGAGACTTAAAAATCTTTTTGTTCTCGATATTTTTGATTTATATGTATTTTTGTTCTATGTTTTGTTTATGGATTTTTATCTAATAAATGTTATATACAATAAAAGTCCAATTTAGGTTCCAAAGTATATGTGAATATCAAAACTGTGAGATGCTAGTCCCAAGAAAACCAAAACCAGAGCCAATTGTCATTCCAGTTATGATTTGGAAGACTGGTCTTGGGAAAGATAGTGTGGTGATTTGCAGGACCAAAAATAGTCAGGATCGGTTCAAAGCATAAGCAAGTGAAGCCACCGATTAGGACACCAAAAACTATAGTACATTTTCAGTGAAATAAAAATGCGTTTTTCTTGAAATAAAAATGGCATATTTTATTGAAATAAAAAGGTATTTATGTTAAAATATATGAGATTTTGTTGAAATTTTAAAAACCTTATATCATAAGCATATATTTTGTTGTAGAAATAATATTCATTAGAGGTTCTAATATGGTAAACCAATTTTATTATATTTTAGTTAAATGTTTTGTTTTATATTTTGTCACTTTAATCTTTGAACCATAACGAACCGTCAAGTTAGTTCATTAAAAAAATGTTTGATATATATAAAAAGGCACACTTTTCGAATTTGTGTAGGGCATCCAAAAAGATTAGACCGACACTAAGAATAGCACATCTAACCGTCATATAGTACTAGGGGCCACAGGCCGAGAAAGCCGGAGACTACATGCTGGAGTGGTCAGAGATGTTACAAGTGGAAACCAGGGGCAAATCTAGCACTAAGTTTTTGTTGGGGCACAAATACAAGTTAATAATAACATAGGGGTATATTTATAATTAAATAAATATACAATAAATTTTGGTTAGTGCACAAAAAATATAATAAGTTTTGGTGAAAATTGTATTATTTTTTAAAAAGAATATGTTCATGTGAAAAGGTCTGATTTTTTGTGTTAATGTTAATTTTCTATATTTTTGTGATTTATTTTTTTGGTGTTAATGTTAATTTTCTATATTTCTGTGATTTAAAAAGTCGATAATTTATATATATATATATATA
>OVBE01007930.1:0-17864 GCA_900406425.1 Iberis pinnata
CGATCCCCGAGTCAATCTCGGCATCTTCTTTGACTTGTTTTCCTGAAACCTCCAACATGCCAAACATTTCTTAAAAACAAAAAAAGTCGAGCCACAACTCGCACATATCCTACGCTATATGGGAATATCGGCAAGATCAAAGTTTTCTCTTCATGTCTCCAACCATTAATAAAGAAGAGATCCGTCTCACGTACTCTTCAAGATGAGTACTGAACACGTGCAAATTCACAACGTTCGAGATTAAGTCTCCATTTAAAAGCCGAGCTCCGACTGGCGTGCTCCTAAAGACGAGTATTGGACGTGTGCAAAGGAACAACGTTCGAGCATAAGACTCCACCTAAAATCCGAGTTCCAACTCGCGTACTCCTACCGAGAGTATTTGACAAAACTTAAGTTTTTGTTGATAGATCACTTGTAAAAAAGGATGATCTGCATGTCGCCTCTTTTCGGCTTTTGATCGGGTGAATGTTCAGCTCGCACAAGGGCTAGAGAAACATCCACTTATACCTTAGCCACATATTTCATCAAAATAAGAAAGCTGAACTCTGGCTCACAACCAACCACCATATCGAGATTAAAGCTTTCTCATTAAGTGTCAACTAAGACATGCACATTTTACTAAGTTAAAAAAGCGAAACACGATAAATATTGCAAAAATTTCACCAAGCTACAGCTCTATTTCCATTATCAAAAGGTACCAACATTACATGGTTCACAAAGAAAATAACAACGACCTAACAGAAAAATGAATCAGGAAACAAATATCCTTCTAAAAACAACAGCAGGACCACTGACAAACAAGGCAGATCCTAATCCTAAGAAAAACAACAAACTACCCCAAAGGAACACAAGAGGTACAAAGCAGACCGACCTTAACCCTAAGAAAACCGTGAAAGCTGCTCCAAAGGAACATCTACACCCTCGACGTCGCTGGAGTAGCAAGCGGGACCTCGGCAGGAGCATCAGAGCTTCCAAGGATGGACCGAATTAAGTTCGAGCCATGCTCGTTAAACGCAGGCCGGAACATGAAGTCCTCAGGTGTCACATTAATTATGTCCAAGTGATCGTACTGGACCTTGTACTTCTCAACATCTGCCTCAAGCTTTGCCATCAGCTCAGCAGGTACCACGCCGCCTTCTACCACTATAATCTGGACGCAGTCCAGAGTCCCTTTAGCTTGGAAATAGGACTGGTGATAGGATCGGCCTTGTCTTGGTCCTCCATATGTGCCCTCGAGCTCAGCCCTCAGAGCGGCAATTTCTTTGGTAGCAGACGCCGCAATGTCACTTAGCATCCTTTTTATGGCAGCTACCTGGGTAGTCAGCTTCTTTATCACTTTCTCTTATTTATTCAGCTTCAGCCGATCTTCGGCGATCCGTTTCTTGCCTTGGTCGACCGGCTTAGACAACCTGACCAGCTCGTCTTCAATACCAGACAATGCTCAGAGTTTATTCTCATAAAAGGTGACGAGCTCATTAGTCATCACCAAAGTATGCATATCAAACAAATATGGGAGTTAGAACTTATGCGATTCCACCAACAAAGAAGAAGAAATAGAAACAGAGGACTTACCTAGCAAGCTTGCCGAGATAAAGCTTTATAAATTTCAGGTGCCATCAGTCAATCTACAGTAGGGACGATCAGACCGTTGGCCCGAGGTGATTCACTAAACCCGCGCACGCCTGCCTATCTTGCGTGAATGGCATGCCTCTGTGTGTGAACGAGAATGCCCAGCTCCCCCGCGAGTTGTCCTGCCTCGCCAACTGGGAGATTCCTCCCTCGATATCTTGAGGATTCGCAGCCTCATCCTTCTCTCCTTTCTCCTCTTCCTCATCCTCATCATCACCACTTGTGCCAAGGAGATGAGGAAGTTCTTCGGCGAAGGTCTATAAACTGCCATCTACGGGATCTATATCCCCAGTCATTTCTCCCAGAATCTGAGAGACTATTAGAGTTCCACCAGTAAGAGCAAGTGGCAGAATTATCATGTCGGTGACAGGGACACTTGTCCCTGAAGTTTTTCCCACAGCAGGAGCTTCCTGTTGCTCCTCAGGAGCATTCTCTATTTGTTGGTGTTCCCCAGCAGAAATACCCTCATTTGTTATTTGTCCCTCAGCAGGGACCTCTTCTCTCGAGCCATGTTCCTCAGTTAGAACAATGGCTGAGCTCGGCTCTTCTCCCGAGTTGATGACCACCACCTTGCGAGTCTCACGATCCTAGTTGGATCGATATCGCCTCTTAGTTACCAGTGCAGGACAAGGGTCTTTGCTGCCCACAGAACCAGATGTCTGCTCTTTTTTCCTCTTCGAGCTAGAAGCTGATTTCCCTAGCTCGGCAGCATAATCAACTATAGGTTTTGGACGTCCCATCGTCTTGTTTTTCTTAACAAGACAGGTATTGAGATCCCAGCTAGCTAAAAAGTATCAACTCACAGTTAGGTGGATATTCTTCTAAATAAACAGTGGCTACCTGCGTAACCTCACCTGAATTAATAAATGGGATGCTCTGTTGGATACGCTCGAGGTCGAATTGATCAATGTGGTAGATTCCTGCCTCCTGAATCCTCGCAAAGTCTTCAAGAAAGTTCGGCGAAAAGGGACCAGTGTTAAAGAGCAGCTCTGCAAATAACAAAACAAACTTGAGTTAGAGTCGTCGGATTTTTCCAGGTGTCAGATCGGCGGTCCCAGGTGGTATCTACCAAAGGCATCTGCCCATTTCCTTTTTAGAATCCTTCCTACGTCACCGACGGACTCCAAGACGACCTTTCCAGCCACAAATCTTCTCTCCCGAACTTGTGCTTATCAGCTTGTACTTAGGCTTGAAGTTGATGTACACGAAGCCCGTATTTCACTTCGTCTTCTTCTGCACCACTGGATTGATTGATGACATATTTTCCAGGTACCTAGCGCCGAGCTCCACCCCGAACTCGTGCGCATGAGCCATTAGGGCTATCATATGCCTGATTGAAGGAGTAGATAACTGCGAGATGGCGATCTTCCATCTCGCGCAGTATGAGATCAGTAACTTTGGAAAAGGGAGCCAAACATGACACTTCCTGAAAAGGGATTCATATAAACATACATAACCTTGGGGACAATCCCAAGGTCGTTCATGAGGTTTGGGGATCAGGAACGAGACCCCGTTAAAGAAAGGGAAATCCTGAATGAGATCTCAAATTGTTCAATCTGTGCATTTGGTAGGTGCGATACTTGTCAGCTCGTCATCTGGTTGGATCCAATTCCCTTGAGGAGCTCGTTCTTCAAGAGCAACCTATAGGTTGGCGGCACTCTGATCGTCACGAGAAGCAGAAGACTCGTTAGGGTTTACACGAGAGGTGGACATAGTTTAATATCGGCAAAGTTACCGAGCTGTTATAAAAAACTCGCCGAGCTGAAAATTCTAGAGAGAGAAAAAAGAGAGAAGGGAGAGCGATTGTACATGCGAAGGAAATTCTGGAAAAAGTGAAGTATAAGAATGATGGTGCGAGGGGGTATTTATACCTCTGGAAGATGACGGTTACCAAGAAACGAAATGATTGCGCATGGGAATCTGTAAATGTGCGACGTTCTGTTTTCCCTTACGAAAACGATTCGCAAAAGGCTACGAAGCATTAAATGCACTCCAGCCGAAATAAACTTTTAATTATGGAAGCTTAATCGATGACCTGTTGCACCGTTGCGGACCTGGGGGGCTAACTATTGATACCAGGTTTAGCACATGTCCAAAAGCCCATTTTAGCTGAAGGCCCAGGTGGGCGACGACCTGTAGAACCTAGGGCGACCTAGAAGTCTTGAAGCTAGGTTGGGCCGATTTGACGAGCTGAGATTTCCAACTCGAATACCATTAGGTTAAAACATGTAATTAGGATTTTAAGCATGTATTTTTAGTATAAATACCCATGTAATTACTCCAAAGAGAGATATGAAATTCTTCTTGAGATCTCCTGAGCTAAAACTCACAAGATCAAAAACATAACCTGATTGTTAAGTCTTGATTCAACAAAAGTCATTCAAAAATTTTGCAATTGTAAATTAGTCACTAAATAGTCCCTAATATATTATTTAACACTAATTTTTTCCTACATATATTTTTAACCACTAACAAAAGATAGTTACAAATTGATTGCAAAAGTGCAAATACCTGGCGACTACATTGTGTAACCCCAGAAGTGTGACGACTATTTTTCCACTATAATGGAAATCACAAAATGTAGTCGCAAATGAATCGTAGAAATATGTGACTGATTTGCTACCACCTGATTTTTGATCAATTTGTGACTATATAATTTTTTTGTAATTCAGACTTTGTTCCTAGTCACTCTTTTAGTCGTAAATATATGCAATTATTAGCAACTACATGTTTGTAATCTTAGTTATGGTTGTATAATGGTAACTAATTTTAGTGATCGTTTTGCACCGCCCACGTTGTAGTCACAACTGTATTTGCGAATCAGTCAAATATATTTGTGATTGCTTTGTGACTTATTTGTTAATTTATTAAATAAATATTTATTAAATTTAAAATAACGTAATAAATACTAAATAAAAATAAATATTAAATATACAAAATTAAAATATTATATTAATACATTAAAAGTTCTAAATATAACTAAAATTGAAACACAATAAGAAGATTTATTTTTTTTGGCTGAAAGCCGAAAAGAGTGTCGAATCAAATTCAAGAATGAGGTATGGTGTTGAATAAATAGATGTAGGAAATGGATGTGTTGCCATACATGCTACACCGGATCTTGATCCATAAAAAAGTTGACTATCATCTCCAAAAACATGTTGAATGAACCAATACTTTTTGGATCTTGTACATATAGATGTATACGAACCAATGAGTTTAATACTTCTAAAAATCACTACTTCTTTATACCACAACCCACAAATAAAGTGAATGCGCTATTTATCGAGGTATTAATTTTATTTGTATTATAATTAATTTTGTGTTTTTGACATTTAAAATTTTTGGTTTCTTTTTAGACATTGTTATTGTCCTCAACCATCCAAAAGAGAGAGGAAACTTGTATGAACTTGAAACTCTATTACGGTATCACAAAAAAGAAGGCAGAAGGCATAGTGATGTCAGTTTGAATTATGCATTGCAAGAAAAATTGTTGGGTGCTCAATATCGGATTAAGAAGCAAACTGCTTAATATGCTCGACGGGATAAAAATTCTGAGTTGAGATGGCTCGTCATAAAATTGAAGATGCAGGGACTTTTGATGAGCAAAATAACAAAATTCTAAGTTTGGAGATGATTGTCAGCTACTGTAGGGATCAAGATCTAGGATTTTCAAAATATATGGTTGCACATCTACTTTTTACATATACTTTTTCAGCTCCAGATCCCCTTTCTGCATTTTTTTGGCACTTTTTTCGTCTTTACATCGAAAAATTAAATTTTCTTTTTGTGTTTTAATGAATTTCAATAATATTTATAAAATTCTAATGTATTAATATAACATTTTATTTTTAATACTTTGCATCAAAAATTTTATTTTTATTTTTATTTAATTTTAAATTATCTAATATTTATAATTTAAGTAAAAATAAGTTAGTCACAAAACAATCACAAATAAATGTGACTGTTTAGCAAGTACGATTATCATAACAACAAGTATAGTCGCATAACAGTCACTTATATTTGTGACCATTACGTGACCGCAACTAAGAGTACAAAATTAATAGTTGCAAATATTCTTTCGACTAAAGAGTGATTATGAGCAAAGTTAGAATTATAGAAAAACTAATAGTCATAAATTAGTCACAAAATAAGTAGTAGCAAATGAGTTGCAAAAATATGTGACTCATTTGTGAATATGTTTTGTGATTGTCATAGGAGTGGCACAGTGGAGGCACAAAGTAATATGACTTTTACAACCAATTCACAACTACATTAGTCAAGTCTAAATATTTGCGACAACATATTGTATTCGCAAATTAGTCTTTCATAAGATATTTGCGACTATTTAGTGAGTAATTATGTAGTTGCAAAATCCATGTTTTCTTAGTATGTGATGTGAGTGATGACAATTAATTTGTAGTATTAAAGTCAATCACTTAGATATGTGTTAGATATGTGTTGGAGAGCATAGTATCAAACTGGCCATCTATGAAGAACCTCTACAAGATTGTTATATAAGTGTCATAAGTGTTTTTTCAAGAAAAATATAGAATATATTTCTTTAACCTGAGTTCTTCATGTTTTCTTACATAAGGATTGATGAGCTTTGTCAAACGTCAATAGTAAAAAGTGATCATAAAGGAATGAATTAAATGTATTAGAAAAAATACGTAAAAATAAGAACATGGAACAAGATGGAATTCATCCGCATATATAACATGAGATACATATATGTGGGCCTATCAAAAATTTGATAATGAAAAATGGATTGTTGTGCTTAATCCAAGTGAATGTTAGTCATTTGTTTAATTAGTATAAATCCGAGTTTGATAAATTTGATATGGCTTGATAAGGTTGACATTGTTTCTTTGCGTATGCTTATATCAAGATATAGTAATAAAATGATTATAGGAATAAATTATTCAAGTATAAGTGGGAGATTATTGGAAATATCTTTGAATCTCCTGTACTTACTTTAGTAGTGTTGTATTGCCAAAGTTTGACAATTACTGTTTTGCTATTTATAATATATAGTCTATAAGTCAATTGCTAATATCATACAATCATATATGATCACAATCCTATAGGATCACACTCCTATGAAATTCCGACATAAAGAATATGGACATGTAAACTTACAAGTTATTTGTGCCCGAGGTTAGCAACATGCCAATTCCATGAACTCGCCAACACCATGTGCATATTCATCGTTCAAGAGTTTTATGTCTTGATTCATCTTTTCACCATCCATCCATGATCAAAAATAGGGAGTAGACATTTTCTTAAGCTTTCTTTTTTTAAGTTTTGATGTTGCAAAAGAGGCTTCTAGTTTTTATATGGCCTAAATACATTGGCTATAAACGGTAAGTTTGTGTGAGTTGAATGTACTGACAGACTAAGGACATACTATTAGCGAAAACTTATATCTGTCGGTAGCCATCCATCTTATATCCGTCGATTTTGTTGAAAAATTACTAATGGAGGATTTAATAACCGATTGTCTTAAATCCTTTCGTTTATAACCAATGGAATTACGATGGTTTTATATCCGTCTATTTGACGACGTTGGTTTGCCATTAATTTTTGTCGAATGATCTAATTCAGTCCATAATGATGTCCGTTTTGACAATGGTTTCTTGTAAAGCTTCCTTATATAAAGAAGACACGTGAGGTAGAGAAGTGGATTATAAGTAAAAAAATTTATTTATAGTTTACATAACTATAAAGTAAAAAAAATTATTTATAGTCGATCAAATTTTGTATGATATATTTTCCATCAAAATTTAGCTGTTACGTAAAAAAGTAAATAAAACTACCTGCAAATAATTCTAATGTTTACGGAAGAGAGACAAATATCATTTAAACAATCATGTCACATCGCTAAAGATAATATTCTCATAAGCTGAAAAGGGAAAACTTCCGAAAATAAATTCCGAAAATAGGAAATGTAAACTACGTGTAGCAGTCGTGTCATTACAAATCCTATGTGTCAAAAAGTTAATTGAGATTGGCAAGTTGCATTGTGCAATTCAACAAGTTTTGTCGACAGGTCACACTCCTTGCTGAAGAGTCCAACGCTCTCTTCTTCTCTTATCATACTTATGTCTTTTGCATTTTCTCTTAAGATACTTGATTTAAAATTTCCTTTTCCCATTATTCAAGAAGAAGAACTATGAGTTGTGTAATAGAATTCGTTCTATGCATAAATCGCAATGCATATGGAACGTGCATTGAAGGCGACGCAGTTGACAAAGATCAAGCATTTAAGTATGCTCAATCTGTTTCATTTGAAAATGGGGACAATGATGATGACGTCATATATGATTACGCTCCAGCAGCATGAAATATTTTCTTTGTGTGAATGATATAATGCCATAGGGCTACTTTTATGAAAGGTGACTTAACATGTTCACTATAAATCGTTCACTATTTGACTATCTGAACATCTCTTTCTCTCACGCAAAACAAGAAATAATTTAAAGTAAATAATATATATTATTAAGGCATCTCCATTGAGAGTTTCTCATAAAGAAGTTCTCAATATACAAATATGTGTAAGTATATTTAAATATTACTATTTAATTATGGGTATAAGTATCTCATACCATATATACTTACACATATATGTATATTGAGAATCCTATATGAGAAACTCCAAATGGAGATGCCCTTAATCTTTTATTTTGTCGTTAAATTATATTAGATCAGAAGAAAACTCACAGTGATTACATACAATATCACTTAGAGAAATTACACACCGACTTTGGGGTAGATGACCTTACAAAAAGGCTGATACATACTTGTTGATGCCCGGTTTGTCACCTGACGGGAAGCCCATTTTGGTTGAAGGCCCATCTGGTTATAAGGAAGCTGGAAGTCGACGAGATTGGCTTCAAGAAGGGATTTCGGCGCACATCAGAAGCCCAACTTTCTTAATTGTAAAATTAGGGTTAACTCATGTGTTTTAGCATAAATACGTGTGTAATAATTCTTCTTGAATAATAATAAACTCTTGAGATCATCTAGCAACCCACAACATCATAGTTTAACCTAATTTTTAAACCTTGATTCAACAGTTGGCGCCGTCTGTGGGGACTTAGTCGCCACAATTTGCACCCTCTTTATCGTAGGAAAACACAAGAATCTAGGGAGACGGACGTTGACGGAACAACCGAAAAGAGGTAAAAACTATTTCATCTCCCGAGATCTCTCTGTCTTGGGTATAAAACAAATATCCGTCTCTGTGGATTTACTACACCCTGCTCCATCAACTTTCTGGCCAACTCGACCACTGAGGTTCCCACAATATGAGAAAATATATGGTAAGAACTAAACTAATCTTGATTGTTATTTGGCAGGAAAATATGATAAACATATATGTGATGTGTAGTAGATGAAGATTATTTGACAATAATTTTTGGAAATTCATCACTGATAAGGAGAAAAGTGGTACAATGATTGGTTTGGAATCTAATTCTACTTTGAAAGAGATGAAGATGATGGCTTTAGAAGACTTCAATATGGATTTGGGTACCACCCATTTGGAAATCAATTACTCTCTTTTTGGGTTGGTTGATTACTTAGAATCTCCACCAGTGATTGTCGCAAATGATCGTCAAGTTAAACATTTGTTTGGATTTTTCAAAAAAAAATAATGACGCGTTTGTGTGTGATATTTAAACGTAGTGGAGATGATCAAAAGATCATGATGGAATTTGATTTGAATAAACCACCAAAAGATTCAATTGGTGAAGAAAATGCTAATAATAAGCCTCAGGTACAGAGAGAAGATGTAAGTAGCTCTAGATTGAATGATAATTCGAAAAGATATTCTCATAATGTTGAAATTGGTGGTGATGTTCAGTTGATATCTGAATTTGTTGTTTGTGAAAATCAAAAGATTGGAGTGGTAAACTGTGTAAAAAAGATAAAATTTTCAAAAACAAGGAAGACTTGATAAAGATAATGGAGATATTCTCAATGAAGTATAAGTTTGATTATAGAGTTGCAAAATATTGTACTCGGTTTTGGTGTTTATGGCGCAAAGATCAGTTTTGCAATTAGAGAATTTGTGCGGAGTATCTAGTTGGATCATCATATTTTCGAATCAACAAGTATGTTGATGAACATACATGTTCTGTTTCAAAGAAAAGCAAATTCTCTAGGATGATTTCAGCTAAACCAATTGGCCATATTATTATAAAAAAGTATGAATGATCAAAGGAAGGGCTCAAGCCAAATGACATCATGGAGCTGGAGCTTTCTTATTTTAAAGCATAGGAATCTCGTGTGTATGCTATTAATGTGTTAGGGGTATGTCAGAGAAGAGTTTCATAAAAATACCAAAATACTTTCATATGCTTAAAGAAGCTAATCCATATACGTATACTAATTACAAGTTAGACAAGGGTGGTAGATTCAAATATCTATTTATTTCTTTTGGTCAAAGTCTTCGAAAACTAGGATTACTAGTTTTGAAGAGAAATACAATCAGATTTGGAGCATCAGTCCGCTTATAAGAAAATATCTAGTAGAAGCTGATGTAAGAAAATGAGATAGGTGTCATTTTCTTGGATAGAAATTTGACATTAGGACTACTAATCCTACTGAATGAATAAATTCGACAATGAGACCACCTAGAGAGTATCCATTAATTCATCTACTGGACAATATTATAGAAAAGTTAACAAGTTGGTTCTTTAAGTGCAGAGCAGCAAGTACAAAACATAATTATCATTTAATAGTTGCAGTAGAGAAAATAATCAATACAAGAATAGAGAAAGCAAAAAAGGTTATTTCTTTTCCATCCAGCAACAGCAAATATGAGGTCAAGGGAGATGAGAATAATTATGTGGTTGATTTGGAAAGAAAAACTTGTTCATGTAGAAAGTTTGATCTTGTCAAGATTCCTTGGAAACATGGCATTAGAACATCTTTTTCAATAGGGATGGAACTTTATACTAGTATTGATGTTGTTTATAGTATAGATGCATGGAGAACCACTTATGTGTAGTCATCAAACCAATTGAAGTTCCTGAAGATGAATGTTGTGTCCAAGTATTGCCGCCTAAAAGACATAGAGGCTCTAGTAGACGTAGGAAACGACGTTTTAAAATAGTTGAAGACAAGATAAGATCATCTCAGAGTTCACAAGGTTCAAAAATGCATAAATGCAGTCGTTGTGGTGATGAAGGACACAACAAAGCGACATGCGACATAAGAGTATAATCAAGTATATTATTTCAAATATAAAACTTTTTTTAAGTTTAATTCAATGTTGTTTTCTTATTTTCTTTCTTTAAATTGCATATAATATTCATAACTTTTAGAATATACAACAACAATACTTGGTGAATATGTCTTGACATTAGTAAATGTCATGTAGTTGTTTAGAATCGCAAATAAAAATTGATTTTTATCTTGTATATATTTTTGGTTGGTTTTTATTAATTTTTCTTACATCATACTATGTTATATATATATGAATATTCTCATCATATTTAATTAAACATTATAACGTAATTCACCTATATTTATAACAAAAACCGGAAACTCTAAAAAAGTAGAACGACCATTCTGGTCTCGAACGGTCGTTCTGAAATGTTCCAGAAATTCTACAGAACATTATGGAACGACTGTTACAAAACGGTCTAGAGGCAATGCATCTCATGATGGTGTACCACTTCAATCTTAGCATGCCGGTTTCTCTACGGTTCTTCCTGAGGGTTGTAGTGAATTTGATATCCCATCATACGATCGTAATACTACTCACGGTGAGAAAATCGATTTGATGGCCCAGGGTTTACAAAACCACCATAGTATAATGCAGCGGATGTGGGGAAGCCTCTCAAAGGTTTAGGTACCTAGAGTTTCTAGTTGTTTTAGCTCGCCTCGCCGACATCATAGCGATGACAACATGGAGAATGCTTTCGAGGAGGATGGTTATATGACTGCTGCTGATCATGTGGTTGATCCTTCTACAAAGAATACTCATGAGGAATATGTTTATTTCAAATTGATGGAAGTCTATCTCTTTCCATATTATATTTATTGACATTTGGTTTATTTTTGTTTGTTTGTTGGTTTTAAGTCTAAAATTATGGTGATGAACATATGCTTAATAATGATTTTATTTTACTATGCTTTCTAATGGTGGTGTACTCCTAGTTTATTCCGAATTATGAATGATTTTATTCTTATTTTGTTCCTAAACTTATAGTTTCTTTTAATATTTACACCTCATTTTTCTTTGTAGATGCTACTTTTTTAGAAAAAGAATTTGTAAATTGGTGAATGCTTAGGAAGAAATCAAACTATCTGACTCAAGCTGTTTTAAAAAAGAAAACTTACTATACTGTAGTTAATGAGCAATTTGACCAAGATTACTAGGAGGAGAATTTCTTATCGAAAAAATTGGTTCAATATGATTATTTGGAAGATAGGATTGTACCATAAAGTGATATCTTAGAGACCGTCGTAAAGTTTAGGCTTGATAGGCACTTGAACAACAAAACTTAGTGCGTAAAACGTGACCAACTACATAAACATTTGTTGATTCTTGTTCTACAAACTACATAAAATATTACGGAACGACCGTTCTGGACTAAAACATTTTTTTCCAAAATGCTACGTAGGCCCCAAAAATATTTTGGAACGATCGTTCTAGTCCAGAACGATTGTTCCATAATATTTTATGCAGATTTTTGGAACAAGATTCAGCATAGTTTTATACACATATTTGTTAAAATTTGTTAGAAAATATAGTGAGCACACATATTTGATTAATGAAAAATAAAAAAATAAGAAAATAATAAAATGTAAGAAATGACAATCCTAAAAATTAAAAATTATTGTGAAATACTTAACTTCTGAATTAGGAAGCTTTATAGATTCATATTTTATCATCTGATTAATAAACACTGGGTGATTTTACGTTTCCCATAAATCAACTGCAATCTTGATCCCCATATGACGAATATTATTGTCGTTCATCAAAGAGATGTCCAACTCATGCAAATGACATTCAATAAATTTCAAGGCATACAAACATCAATTACATGCAGACTTATTTGAGTCGTTGCTAGTTGTTTTTCAAATGCAGTAGAATTTACTTACTTCACAATATGGGGAATGACGATATTGAATGGCTCTATTACCCTTCTATTAGTTGCAGTAGGAGTGCAATAAATTTTTTTGATTGTTATTAGAACAAAATTAAAGCACAATGATATCCAATGATTATTATTCACATGTATCAAAGCATAGATACGATCAACATCAACCGCCCATCATTTTTTCATCTTTCCATGAGAAGAAATATCACCAGTGGCATAAGCTAGCAGCAATTGAACCCATCGATGTTTTCAGTGATCATTAATTTTTTCTATATTCGTTTATAATTTGCATTCAAAACATAAAAAACTCACACGATGATATTTCCACCGGCCTAATGATGTATTCTCTCAAAATAAACAGATGATTTACTAACAATAAACAAAACTCCAAAATCAATGAAAAAATAAATAAATCACTTACATTTTCTTTTGAGACCACTCCAAAAGAATATCAAACTTTCTTTCAGAGTCGTATACAAATAGATTATCTTTGAATTTCATCTTTTTATTCTTCATAATGTTTGATAATTATTATCTCTCTTAATCAACTTGTCATTAATGTAACGTGTCTGTATTTCTGGAGTCTCCGATTTAACCGGGTGAATAAAATCTTCCTTGAACATTAATTCTCTGGTGTTGAGCAATAATTGGCGTGATGATGTGCTTCAATAGGACGATCAAAACCAATTACCACTATATCTTGAGAAAGGTTCCCCATGATTTTATAAAGATACTCATGAGTATTCAAATTCTGGTATGAATCTCTATTTTGAATTAAAAAAACAATATGCTTTAGAAATGTATTAATGGGGAGTGCATAATCAGTTTCATTGTGGACATGTAAGTTTAAACAAACCGTAAAACACATAATCAACAAAAATAATACATAAGATTATATAAAAAATGTTTACAATAAGTCTTGTAGCCGAAAGTTATACATCATCATACAAAAAATATTATAAAATACATAAAGAAAAGTTATGCATAAATGTTTATAATAAGATAGATAGACAAAAATTTAACAAACAAGAGTTCAACATTTGATAGACCAACATCACTTACAAAAGCATTGAAACATACTTTCACTTTATAAAGAAGAGTTCTTTAGGGATTAGTTACCTTTTTATGGCTAGAGAATCATTGGTTGACGCTCGTCTCAGCATTTTTTCTTCACTAGTGTTTGTAGTACAATCACGAAAGAGAGTGATTCTTTAAGATGTTTGAAATCAATATCTAATCTTCCCGAACGTTCAACAAAATTTTTCTTCAACTTCTGCTCTAAATTTTAGAAAGAGGTATCATATATACCTTGAATGAATGACCTCATATATTCACAAAAATTTGCTGGTACGTGTGATTCTCGTAGGCCGGAGCTTTCCCTCTTCCTACTTGTACTCGTTCCAACTTATTTAGTATCAACCACATTTAATTCACCACCCTCATCTTTAGGTGTCTTACTTACATATTTTGCTTCTTCTTCTTCATTTGGACTTAAAGAAAGTTGCGCAATCTCTAAACTATCCCAAACATGGTTGCAAAATCATATAGATTTGTGATTGAAAATTTAAACATTTTTACACCATTATCATCATACACTTCACCAAACCATAGAAATCAAGAAGATAATAAGTGTCAAAATATCTAGTAGAAGAGAGGTAAGCATAGACAAAGACGTGTAACTACATAAATCATTTAATCAAATAAGTTGATACAAAAAAATTCATATTGTAAACAAAAAATAATATTAATCCATATTTAAACAAACACACAAGTTGAAACATAAATTTTAGTAAAATACTAAACTCACATTAGTTTGAAATTTGCTCTTCAATGCGATGATGTCATCATATGAAAATTCGAAAGAACCTTTCTGATTTGAACATCTCGCACTTGCACTAAAATTACATTTGATTTTGTTACCCAAAAAATCTTCGATGAGTTTAATGGATTCCATTACTCAAATCTGAAAGGCATATGAAAATCTATTCAAAACATAACTCTTGGGGTTCTTCAAATTTCCCCTTGCCTTCATAATCGACTTATGAAGAAGCTTAAATGATTTACGGCCCCATGGATCCATAACCAGTTAGATGATTGAGTGTGATATCTCACATTTTGAATCATTTTCCATTAACAACCCAACTATGATGCAAACATAGACTAACCGAATTCTTCCCACATGTCTCCACTGCTCAGCTGTCAATGACTTGATGGTAATGCTTTATTTTTTCTTTGGAAAATTGCTTCAAAATCCACACTCAAGTTTACAATACTCGCTCCATTATCCTCATCACAGTTGATATATGAGATTGCATAAAACTCTTCAGTAGCTTCCTTCAACACAAACCACAACTCAGGTTTGTTCTTAGTGATCAATTTCCTACACAACATGCTACGAATCAACCTAGCTGAATATCCCAAAGAGTTTTCATATTTCGCTAGTATATGCCCAAACACCGGATCTTTCTTCACTGTGTTGTATTTTGCTGTTAAAACACTCTTAACCTTCTTCATAATCGACATTTTGCTTATATTATTGATCTATTTCACTTACGACTCTAATCCAACATTGAATAGACATTTTGGAAACACATAACTTATACTTAAACATCATTAATCAATGACACAATAAAAACATTATACAAAGAAAAACCATAAGAAATAATGAGCATAAAAATGGAAAATTTACAAACTATATGTTTTGTTTTCCTCATTTAGAGAATTATCCATTGTTATGATCTGCAAATAAGTGTTAGAAACCAAGAAACACTTCAAAAAAATTTTTAGAATCCACAAATCATAAAATCAACCACATAAACAACTCACAAATCGTCAATTTTTCTTAACAACATAACCACATTATGCTTCATTTTAACAACAAGAAAATCATAAAATTTTTCATCCTAAACAAAGAGATAGAACCATTCCTAAAACTAATGACCATAGCCAACTAATAAAACACCTATTAAGCCATCAATGAAGCATTTTCATATTTAACATGAGTTTCTCCAAGAATGAACCTAAACTCAAAAGTGATTTACAATTCTATCAATATTGGTTCGCTCAATGGTTCAAACACATTAAAACGATTGTACTCAATAAATTAACAATTTCAAAACTTCACAAACCAACTTACCCATGAACTTTTGTAAACTTTTGGACCAAATATGAAGAGATTCAATATCATACCTTTGTCAAATATGAAAACCGTTGCTATGAATGGACTGAGGATCGAAACTCGTGTGGAGAGCATGTAATCACATAAATCAGGTAAGGAAAAAAGAGACGATGAAAGATTTGAGTGATAGATTGAGAGGAAAAAGAAGAAGAAATAAGATTTTTTTAAGAGATAAATTCAATGGAAGAAGAAGTAGATAATTTAAGTGATTTCCGGTTTATTTAACTGGTCCAAAATCAGAATAAACCGAAAACCATAAAAATTTGTGGTATTTTTAGAACTTTTGGGAGTGTATAGTATTTTTGGAATATAACTAATTTTTATGATATTTTTGAGAATCTCCAAATGAAAATATGAGATAAAACTATCTAAAATTCAGCATGTTAATATGATTAAAATAAATCTAATATTTTTATTTAAAACATATCAAGTATATATAAAACACTAAATACTACATTTTTAAAAGAATATAGAGTAAATATAAATAAAAATTCTTTAAAAAATACAAAAATTATAAACAAATAGTTATACTAAATCCACGTGAAGCGCCGGTCAATCGATGTAAAACTATATATATATATATATTTTTCACAATTATGTCGCCAAGCTAAACCTAATATTCCTGTGATATGAAAAGGCGAACCCTTCTCTTGCTTTTTTGTTTTGAAACAAAATATTCCGTAAATAAATTCCCCAAACAAGTATGCGTAGCGGACGTGTCATTACAAATCATATGTGTCAAAAAAGTAAACTGAGATTCGTAATTAATTTGTGCCATTTGACAAGTTTTATGGACAAGTCACACTACTTGCTGAAGTCAGTATAAGACTGGAACGAGCCTAACGTTTCACCAACTTTTTGTTCACACCTATAAAGAGCCCAACACTCTCTTCTCCTCTTATCACACTTCTATCTTTTGCATTTCCTCATACTACATTTAAAATTTCATATTCGCATTATTCAGAAAAGAAGAACTATAGATGGAATTTGGGAACAGCATAAATGAGAATGCCAATGGAATGTGCATGGAAGGTGACGTGGCTAGAAAAAAATCAAGAATTTGAGTATGCTCATTATGTTTCTACAGAAACAGGTGACAACGATGATGATGTTATCTATGATTATGCTCCATCTAAAATAGAGTTATCAGATTGATTGATTGGATTTCCACAAACACACCATGATGGCGATTTCCGGCTTAGCTCCGACTTAGCTCCGACTTAATTCTGATCATCTTCTTTGCTTTATCTACCCATTTTTCTGGGTTTCTTCTTTGCTGCATGCGACGATCCTCCGTTTCTCTACGGCAATCTCTTACTTTTCTCAAGTTTCTACAGATAAATTTTCTTTCTTCAACCGATAAGTCTCTCATCCTTCCTCTGTTTTTCGAAGATGGCCGATAACTTGTGGACTTCATTATAGAACCTTAATCTGGGATAAGAACGGCTTCCTTTTCAGCCAACTCTCAATGGTCAGCAACAAAGAGATACTCAACATCGACTTAGTATCTATGTTCAGACAGTTAATCCAGCCCATCAGAGAGTTCTTCCCTTGAAGCAGACAATCCCACTGCTTGGAAGCATGAAAACAGAGTTACCAGTCGTCTTATTGATGATAATACAGTCCAGTTTTTCTTCAAATCTGAACACCACTTAATGCATGTACTCTAGGATGGACCATGGACTTTTAAGGATTTGATGATCATCACTGATAGATGGACTCGCATAATGTTTCCTGATTATCTCCAAAGAATATCATTCTGGGTGAAATTCTTGAACATCCCAGATGATTTCGGGACGAAGCGATGTTGAAGGAAATTGGTCAGAACTTAGGTGTTGTTGAAGAATTCAGATTGAAGGAACCATTTAATGATAGACCAGCAGAACCATGGGTAAAAATCTCAATAGAAGCTGACTCTAAGCTCATCTTTGCGCTTCACA
>OVBE01007931.1:0-11935 GCA_900406425.1 Iberis pinnata
AAAGGATCTAAAGAAATATGTTCAGTCAAATTACATCGATCACTTTACGGATTAAAATAATTCGGACGTATGTGGTATAATCGCTTAATTGAATATCTTTTGAAAAAGGGATACGTCAACAATGCGATATGTCCTTGTGTATTTATTAAGAAATCCTCAAATGGATTTGTGATCATAGTTTTATATGTTGATGACTTGAACATAATTGGAAGTCATAAGGAAATTAATGATGTAAGAACTCACATGAAAGAAGAGTTCGAAATGAAAGATCTTGGAAACACAAAGTTTTGTCTAGGTTTCCAAATAGATCACCTCCAAGAAGGAATCTTTGTGCATCAATTAAATTACACTAAAAGAGTGTTAAAACGCTTTGGTATGGACAAAGCTAATCCTTTGAATAGTCCAATGGTTAATAGATACTTTGACATTAACAAGGATCCATTTAGACCTTGCGAAGATGACGGGAAACTCTTAGGTCCTGAAGTACCATACATGAGCGCTATTGGTGGACTTATGTATCTTGAAAATTGCACTAGAACAGATATAGCGTTTGCTACTAATCTGCTTGCAAGATACAGTTCATCCCCTACGCGCATACATTGGAACGGAATAAAACATATATTTCGTTATCTTCAAGGTATAGTTGATTTAGGACTATTTTATTGTAGAAAATATGCGTTCGGTCAAGTCAGTTTGGCAGATTCAGGTTATTTATCCGACCTTCATAAGGCTCGATCGCAAACCGGATATGTTTTTACATTTGGTGGAACTGCAATCTCGTGGCGCTCCCAAAAACAGACTTTGGTCGCCACCTCTTCAAATTATGCATAAACAATTGCTCTTCACGAAGCATGTAGAGAATGTGTTTGGCTCATATCCTTGACTCAACATGTACAAGAAGCAAGCGGTATACTCGTTAATAAAGAGCCAACAAAATTGTTTGAAGACAATGTTGCTTGTGTCGCACAACTCAAAGAAGGATATATCAAGAGCGACATGACGAAACACATTCCTACAAGATTTTTCTCTTACACTAAAGAACTCAAGAAAAATGAAGAAGTTGACGTCCAATATATCTGCTCAAGCAACAACCCATCAAACCTTTTCACAAAAGAGCTTCCTACAACATTCTTTCGAAAGCATATTCAGAACATTGGAATGCGTCACTTACGTGACCTATGAAGAGAAAATGATATCCTATCATTTCCATGGAGAGATTGTGGCACTGTACTCTTTTTTCCTCGTCATGGGTTTTATCCCACTAGGTTTTCCATGATTATGTTTTTAACAAGGCAGCTACGCAATCTCTTAACAATAGGTGGATAATTAAGGGGAGTGTTATATATATATATATATATATATAATAATTATCCTTCTCATCACATATTATCATATGTATGACACGTATAGATACGTGTAACACATGTAGAGAAACTTCAGATACTATATATATGTGTAGACATAACACATCAATAATACACACTAAACACTTCTCTATTTCTCTTACGATACCAAAAATAAAATTATAAAGAGAATTTTTATTCAACATAATAAACATATATTATAATATTATATTATATAACAAAAATAATGTTTTTACGTGATTAATAACGAATTTTTTTTTTTTTTGTGAAAGAAAAGAATATGCAAACATAAGATAAGTCCACAATTTATAAGGAATATAAGAAAATGAGATGTATTTTTAATGAGCCGACAGTTAATAATATGTGGAGTAGTATTTGGTTGAATAATTATTCGATAAAACAGCAGGCCACCAATCTCCATAAACACTCTAATTTGTCTCTTCTTTTATCCCATCTTCAATTTTGTTTTGTCCTATACGTAACTCAAAATCTGATGTTATCTTATTTAGGCCCTACATACTATAACATATCTTCTTTTTATCCCATGTCCAAATAAGTTTGTTGTTGAACCACACCGGCATACTCATATGTTATAATCATACCTTTTTTTTTTTGGGAAGTCAAACATCTCGTATGGGTAATTTTAACAAACTTTTAACACTTATAATGGATAATCTAATGACCTATTTTGAAATTTCGAGAATTTGTGCGTAATTTAGATTATGTGTCCTAGTATATCTTGATTTGAAATTTTCTTCAAATTTACATGTCAACTTCAAAATCTATTATCTTTGTACCAAAAAAAAGTTTGTAATTTTGTATCCTACGGCACAAAAAAGAATACTGCAACGGCCAACAATCCCAATTTTTATTTGTCTTCAATGATTTGCTTATAATATGACTCTTTAACTAAAAATATAGATTTTCTTCTTTACTTCAACAAAATGAAAATTTATATTCCAGTTGAAAAACGAATATGTAGTTTGTTAAGTGTTATGGTCAGTGCACTAATGTAAACTAATTCAAAATAATATATTAACCGATAACTCAGTTAAACTATTTATGCTCAAAATGCTTAGTGACAAAATAATTCACAGTTTTTCTATAAAAAATTTACTTGTGAAACATTCTATTATAAAGTTAATCCAAAATTAGTCCATAATTGGGGTGTTCAATCTGGAAATCAGTTAGATTTCGGTTCAGTTTTTCGGTTTATAATAAATAGGTACTATATAAGAATCATATCTACTTTGATTCGGTTCGGTTTGGATACCTTCAGTTTTCGGTTTGATTTTTGATTTATTCGGTTTTATCAAAAACGATATATGTTATTTATATATAAATATAAACTTTTAGTAAACATGTTTAAAATATAAATGATTGGTATACCATTTTTACATAATTTTATATAAAAGATGTTATAAATACATTATTCACTAAGTAAAAAACAAGAATATAATGGTTTTATAAAAGATAAAATCAAAACTTATAATGATAGTAAAAAACACTGACACTTTATAATGATAGCAAAAAACACTGATACCATTGGATTTTCTCGTATTACTGTTAATCACCATTATTTATTGCATTCTCATAATGCACATAAAACTCTGTCCAATTAAAATTAAATTATTATCAATAATTTTGATTCAGTTAATTTATTTACTATATAACAAACTAATGCATAAATATTTGGATTACTATAAAAAAAAATTTTAGGACACTAATTTTTATTTAATTTTTTAGAAAATTGTAAATCAATATAAATTATTTAATTATAATATATATTACATCATTTAAATATCAAAATTGATTATTTAAATTAGTAAGAAATTTTTTTTTTCCTACAGTGGATACTGATTTTTTTCTTCTGTTTCTAGTAACAGGTAAATTTATGTAGATTATAAAAGTGTATAATATATATTATTATTTAAGTAAAAAATAAATCTAACACTTTTCTTGGTTTTCTCGATTAATATCCATATCATATCTAAATCCATGATTTTTATAAATGTGAGAGAAAACAAATACTAATTAAAAGTAAATATTAAAATGATGTATGAGGAACACAAGCCGTACACAGAATGTAATATTTATAGCGTACTATTGAAGTAAGTTAGGAAAGGAAAGAGTAACATCATTATTTATTTTATTTTATATAAAGGTTTATTATTATAAAACTAAATATAGCCTAAATTTACATCACCAGCCCAACCACCAAAACAAATTTACAGCTATTTAAAATCCATTAAAATGAGTTTTAGAGGCTAAAAGACCTGATACCAAAAGAAACCCTAAAAGTCTTGAAAAACTAAAAAACCCAAGCTCCTAATTCGTCGCCGATTGAGCTGCGGTAGCTCGACGACGGAGCACTAAAGCAGATCTGGCACAATTTCCCACAAAAAAACCGATGGAGAAGATGAGGAGGAAGTTGAGCTGGTGACGTCACAACAGGAAAGGAGAACAACATATATGTTTTCAGCGCCTTGGGAAACAAACGTTCTCGCTGGCGGGATGGAGGAGAAAACTGTTCCCGACATTCATTGTTCTCTCATGACCGCCAACAGCAGAAAATCCGTTTACCTTTCGTCGAGAAGACCTAGCCGCCTTGAGTTCCAGACTTCCTAGCCGCGCCCTCCTCCATGCATACTCGCCGCAAGCTAACTGGTCGTGAAGCAATGCCGAAGAGACAACTTCAATTAACCACCAGGACTTTCGTGAGTTCGCATGAATAAGAATACCTGAAGTTTGTAGCAGCGAAGAGAGATGACGGTTTTTGGGCGAGCTCGTCGATGATCCTGGGGGTCACGGGGCAAGAAGAGGTGGCTTGAACGATGGTAGTGGAGTCTCGCCACTGATTTCCTCTCCACATGTCTTCTTATTCTAGATCTGAATCTATATAAAAAAAATATTTGAAAGAGATAAATCAGGGGAAAGAGAAAAACACTTATATTAAAAGCTCAAGTTTTTTTTTGTAGTGTGCACCATTATCATAGTCAGCATTTATTTTCAAAAAATATGTTAGCACTTATCACGTTCATTTAAGTATTAGGTATTCTTTATTCTTCTTTTTAATTTTTTTGTTTTGTTTTATGGTAGTGAAACGGGAGGGACAATTGACTCTCCCATCTTATTAAAAACTTAAAATTACACATAAACTTTTCTAGGACAAATAAATCCATTAATATCTTCTAATAAAATTGAAACCACTTCACCCAGAGCTTGTGAAAACCTATTTGCAATGAAAAAGGAAAACTAGCTAAACTGTTAGCTAAACGATTAACCTCTCTAAAAACATGCAAAATTCGGACCGTCCAGTCATTTGTAAGAAAGTCATAGCACAGACGTACTAGATATGATAATGGAAGTTGATCACCGATGCCATTCTTCAAGAAACCAACAACCATCTCCGAATCAATCTCCAATTCTAGCTAACGCTCACCCGTCTCCCAAGCGACATATAATCCATAATATGCACCCCATAATTCGGCTATCAGAGGATAAAAAACACCTATATTAACAGCAAATCCAATGCACCACTTAGTCGTCTCATCTCGCACCACTCCACCCGCCAATGCAAATCCTGGGTTGCTTTGAGACACCATATTGGTATTAAATTTGAACCATGCGCTTGATGGACCTGTCCAACCAATCATACGTTCCTCTCATATGCCCCTGCTCCCATTCCCTGTAGCTAGATGACGACATGTCAAGATTTCTCTAGTAGCATCCAAGACAAACCTTATGCTATCTCGACATCGATTTAGTTCTCCAAAAACATTCCCGCATCTCCACTTCCAACTCTACCATATTGTCATTGTGAAAAGTGTTGTCCAGGCTACACCATTAACCTTCGGAAACACCCCGAGATTAGAAAATAGCCGACGTAATAATGGTTCTATAAAGGAAAAAACATTTTTTGTTCCCCGGAACAAGACGACGCCATATCCCTTGTATCAATGGGCAATCTCACAGCACGTGTAAGATTGTTTCTTCTCCCATGTTACACATCGTACAAAATCCCAACTCACTTAACTCCCGTCAATGTCGCTTAACATTTTTCATGATTACTTGTTGTGAAACCATCCACATAAACATTCGAGCTCTCTCATTTTCCTTCACCTTCCATATTCTATCAAAAAAAATCTTCATATCTTGTCTCGGGCGATCTATGCATGATAATAAAGAATATGCCGACTTTACCGTAAACCTCCCATTGGAGCATTCTCCCTATGATAATATGTCATACACTCCAGTCATATTGTCTACAACAATTTCCCGAAGCCTCAACCTATCCATCAGACCTCGATACGGATTTATGTGCTCCATATGCCAACCCTTACAATTCTCCAATAGCTCATTGACTTTCATCTCCAAGTCACTAACCGGAACATCATTCACTACCAACACCTTTAATAGTACATGACCCAACCATTTATCACGCCAGAAACGGATGCTAGTACCATCACAAATAACCCAATGTAAATTTGGTAACACCACTTGTTGCATTCCAATCATCACGGATCTCCACATAGCTGACCATCTAGAAATCACGACCAACTAACTACGCTCATCATTGTCTTTCACATGGTATTTATGGCGCAGTACTTGTAGCCAGAGACTCTCGTAGTCATTAAACAATCTCTAGCCAACCTTAGCAAGAAGAACAATATTCATTATCCTTGTATTTCGTGTTCCTAACCCTCCTTCATACTTAGGCAAACAAACACGATCCCATGCAATCGAATGTTGTCGTTTCTTTACCGGCGAGCTACCCCAAATAAAATCTTGTGATAAACTACCAAGCATATCCACGGTTGACACTGGCAAAGCAATGGTGCTCACAGTATAAACCAGAGTAGAGGACAAAACTGCTTTTGCCAAGGTTACTCTCCGTGCAAAACTTAATACTTTGCTTTTCCAACACGATAATCTCGTACCCACTCTCTCCGACAAGTGACCAAAAGTTTCTTTATTTATGCGTTTATGTAACACCGACAACCCAAGATACTTCCCGAAATCCTGTGTTACTTGTATTTCACTGGCTAGAGTAATTCGCGATTCTAGTTCTTGACTTACATTGTTTGAGAAAAAAATTTTTGACTTCTCAAAACTAACTTCCTGTCCAGAAGCTGCACAAAACTCCTCAAGAACACTCCTAATAACCGTAACTTTCTCAATTGACACTTCCGTAAACAAAATTAAATCATCCGTGAAGCAAATATGTGGCAACTTCGGCCCATCCCGGGATAGTGTAATCGATTTCCACTTCTCATGACTAATCTTAATGGCAATCATGTGGCAAAGTCGTTCTAAACATAACACAAAAAATACGGTGAGAGCGGGTCACCTTGTCATAATCCTAAATCCAGTTTAAATGATTCTATTTTCTCACCATTCCATAGGATGTTCATCGATGATCTAGTAACACCATTGTCCAACCTATCTACTTCTCTGGTAACCTTGCAGCTTGATCGGTTTTAATGCATAATAATGGACATTTATATCTGTTATTCAGCATAATCCCAAGTGTTTTCCTTGCATATTTGGTATATTTTCAGGATTCTAGGTGTTTGGGTCATTTTTGAGCAAAATATGCATTTTAGAGCACTTCATAGCATTTTAGAGCATTTTAGAGCAAATCAGAAGAATTCACTAATTGCAGAAAAAAGTGATCAGTTGAGCATCTGTGAGATTGATCGAGCAAAGCGTTTAATGGAGTGCACAATCGGGCAAGACTGGTGCACGATCGGGCATTTTCTCCTGGAAAAATCCAGAACAAAAGATCGATCTTGCATTCAGGAGATCGATGGAGCATAATTTCAGAGTGCCGATCGGGCACTAGGGAGATTGATCGAGCACTCAGTCCGAGAAGAACAATAAAGTTTCCAAATTTTGCATTCAAATCCTCAAGCTTTTCCAATTTTCATATTTCTAATTCTTTATTTATTTAGCACTATATAAGCCTTGTGGCTTGGTTTATTTTCATAAAGCTTTATTATATTCTAGTTTTACTGAGGGAGAGGAGATTCTGAAACTCTGTATTTGAGAGAATTTTTCTCTGAACCCTTGTTATATTTACTGAGTAGTTCTCTAGTTAGGTTTTAGGGTTTCCCATGGAAATCAAGTTTGAATGTTAGGGTTCATCATAATGGATTGAAATTGTTAGGTTCTCAGTTTAGACTTTTTATTAATGCATGAATTAGAGTAGCTAACTAGTTCATTGATATTAGATTAATAAATGCAAAGAGATTTGGTTTAGAGATCTGATCTAGTCTAGATGAATAAGTGTTATTGCTTGCGAGAGTATTATCTTGAATGCTTACGAACATTTGAATCTGAACATTAATGCATGATTGAATTAGTTAGATACGGCGAGAGTTTGTTTCTAATAATTTGAGCATATGGTTTAATACTTCGAGAGGATATTATTCTATTTGTTTCTTTTATGTTGAGAAGTATTTTCAAAGAAAATTATGTATGTTAACTTTGGCTTTTAAACCTGAATACCTATGGATTTCCGTAATGCCTGATGTTTTTAACTTATCGTTTACAACCGCTTATATAATTACTGTTTTGATTCTGAAACAATCATCTATTTATTCTGTCTTAGCTTGATTTGAGATTAAATTGAATTATGTGCCTTATGGTCTATGTGGATTCGACCCTTTACTGTACTACATTGATCTGTTCTCTGCATTATTAGTTTTAGGAATTAAATTTTATCTCTATCAGAATTTTGGCGCCGTTTCCCGGGACCAATAGTGTCTTTCAAGTTTTATTAAGAGTCTAGTCTAAAGGTTTTTTATAGTACTCATCTCGTTCTTTCTTCTTGTTTTTGTTTTACAGGTGTATGATCAGAAGATCTGACAAATCCTATGAATTGCTCAGCCTCAGTAACTCAGAACTCTCAAGGATAGAACGCTCAAACCAAAAAGCAAAGAAAGACGTAATCTCATCCAATTCAGTGGCTAAAACGTTAATCTGAACAATCCGGTCGCACCCGAAGGTCAAATCGATCCACCTCTTCTTGGACTCAATCAACTGATTATCCATCAAGAAAGAGGAGGACCTAACGGCAATCAAGTGCCACAAGGTCAACAAAGAGATGATGGCAACCAAATTCCACCGGAAAACCCAATTCCTCAGAACATCGATGCAAGAAACTTTATCTTGTATGGAGATCCGGAAAGAGTTGATAATCGGTGCAATGCTCAGAACCACCCTCTAGTTTGTTCATTCAACAATTTTCAAGCATTCTATGCTAACATGAACCCTATTCAACCTCCAAAACCTCAACAAAGGGAGTATCAATTTCCCATTCAGGTCGTTTAGATGATCCGTAACAACCAATTTAGTGGTTTACCAAATGAGCATCCAATGGATCATATTGACACTTTTAAGGAAATCTGCAGTACTACCAAGCTTAATCGGGTATCACACAATTTTATGCATTGTAGCCTGTTCAATCATTCTCTAACTGATAGAACACTTCTCTGGTTGAAATCTCTACCTGTCAATTCTCTTGTAACTTGGGATGACTGCAAAACCAATTAAGTTTCTCAACCACTTCTTCACTACCACTAAGACCAATAGTTTAAGGAATAAGATTGCAGGATTTATGAAAAGTCCAGTGGAATCGTTTTATGAAGCCTGGGAACGGTTCAAGAAACTTCTTCGTGACTGCCCTCATCATGGTTTCTCAAATGTAAGTCTTCTCAACACTTTCTATAGACGAGTTGTCCTTAGATACAACAAGTGATGGTGATTTCATCACCAAAGTTGTGCTAGATGCATATCGTTTAATAGAGAATTTAGCAATTAGCAACAACAATCACTGCCCATACTTTGATAAAAGAGCTAAGGGACTTGTATATGACAATTATGAATTTTCAGAAGTAAATGGGAAAGTTTCAGATATGAGAGGAATGCTTACTCAACTCCTCAAGAGCCATAACCGAAAACATGTCAGTTTTGCTGAAGATCTGGAAGTTGATTGCTTTGCCGTTCAAGAGAAAAATGCTATGGGAGTTGAAAAGGAAGTGAACTATATTAATAACCGAGGTCAAAAAAGTATACAATCAAGAGTACAATCAAGGGTATAATAAGAATCAACCCAATCTCTCTTGGAGAAGTACTAATGTAGAAAATCCTCAAGATCAAGTTTACCCCACTTAGCAGCAAAAGCCCTTTGTGCAGAACTCAAATCAAGGCGGTTTTCAACAAACCTCTCAGTTTGTTTATCAAAAACCACCTCAATCTCAAGCTCAACAAAGAAATTCAATAGAAATGATGTTCAAGCAACTCTTAGAAAGACAACAACAATCCCAGAAAGAAGTAAAAGAATTGAACCAAAATTTTGAAGCCCTTTATACACATGTGAAATATTTGGATACTCAAGTTGCTCAAACTTATGAAGCTGTAAAAAGACAAGTTGGTGTCTTTCTTGGGAAAGTTGAAGACACTCCAAAGGGTTATTGTAAGTCTATAGTTGCTGATTTGACAGAAGAAACTGGTGATTTGGAATAAAATGCAGATTTTGAGAAGTTTGAAAAATATTTAGAGGCAATTGCACGATCGAGCACCCTTTGCATGATCGAGCAAACATATTTCATAGGAGGATATCAATCAATAACCCCTTTCCCGATCGAGCATTCGATTGAAAAAGTTCCAGGAGAGATTGATCGATCGGGCAATGCTGACAATCGATCGATCCCTAAAATCGGAGAAGTGTCAGATCAAATTGCCCGATCGGGCACTCTTTTCCTGATCGAGCGTACGAGCCTGAATGCAAAAGATAAGGAGATCGATCGATCCATCCTCCCAGATTTATGCAATTCCTTCAAAAGTCTATAAACCCAGAATTCCTTACCCAGTGCAACCTACGAAGCCTATATCAGAGTTTGAGGATGGAGAGATAATTGGGAAGCAACCAAATCCACTTACGAAGCTTCATAAGCTACAAAACCCAATGGAATTTTTGGTTCCTTATTCGATTAGTTGAGTAGAATTCACAGATTTTCTCTGTGATACTGGAGCTAACATGAGCGTTATGTCAGTAACTGTTGCAGAAAGATTGGGGATATCAAATATTACACCATCTAACGTGACCTTTAAGCTTGCTAATGACTATACTGTATCTTCCAGTGAGTTTATCTCTGATCTATTGGTCCAAGTTGGGAATTGTATCGTTCCTGTTGAATTCCCCATCTTGTAGATGAATGGGTACCAAGATGAACCTTTAGTTATAGGGAGACCCTTTCTTGAAACTGTAAGAGCTGTTGTTGATCTACCTAATCAGCGTATATCCCTGAAAAACATCAAGAAAAGGGTTTTCTATCCAGGGATTCCTCCAAACGGGATATCTAGGCTTATTGTGGTGAAAGAAAAGGAGATGAAGAATGAATTTCATATTGAACATGAACTTAAGTGTGTAGTTGCTGGAGTCTTGCACAAAGAACATCAAATTTCAACAAAGAGTATCATTCCAAAGGTCAAGGAAAAGGTGAAGGGGAAACCGAAGAAGACAAAGAGGGACTCCCAAGTGACTTTGATTCCTCAAACAATAGTTGAAGGTGAAATTGAGTATAAGGTGAAAAGCAAGGGTTTTTCAAAACCCTTCTCAAAGCTTAGAGCATTACTCACCCCTTAGTTTAAGGAAAAGTAATCAATGTTACAAAGGATGTAATGAGTAAGGTTCTGAAGCTGAAGGTATCTGATTTTGGAGCTTGTTATGGAGCATCTCTGGATGTTGATTCAATCCCAGCTTAGAGGTAAGTACCGTCAAGCTAAGTGACGTTAAACAAGCGCTGAGTGGGAGGAAATCCACTATTTGGTGTTTTAGATTAGTTGTTTTTCAAATTTTGAGTCAGTTTTAGTCATAACTTAATTATTTTAGTTTTGAGTTCTCTGTGATTTAGGATAATACTGGTGAAGGATCTTCAAGACACTCCGAGTTATCTCTTATCTATTTTCATTCCTAATCATCTCACTTGAATTGTTGGTTATTTTGATAGTTTCTCTCTTGATTCTTGCTAATGTCAATTAGTATTGCTAAGATCATTTGCTCACCATTAACCACCTTTCTTGATGTTTTGATTTGAGTTGATTTTAGACTTATGATTAGTTGGATAATTCTCATTAAGTATTTCTTGATTCTTCCTAATTCTAATTAGTATTGGTTGATCATTTCTCTTTACTTACCAACTTGATTGATTGCTTAGAACTGATCGAATAGTGCATCTCACACGTGATTCTTGCTAATTGTTGATTATTATTGCTCGATCATTATGCTCTTAATGGTTTCTCTTACAAGTGATTCTTGTTAGCTTTTATGTTAGCATTGCTCAATCATTGTATAACCATTCTATTATGTGCTTCAAATCGAAAGAACACTAACACTTCTCTTGAGTGTTTGTTTGTTTGTAGTGGATTTCAGATTGAGGATACTTCACCATTAGTACCTTATTTTCCCTTGAACTCATATAGTATAGTATTTATTTTCATCTATTGCAGACTTCTCTATTGATTCTGGTTACTCTTATTCCTTCTCTTGAATTTATTTTCACATC
>OVBE01007932.1:0-17861 GCA_900406425.1 Iberis pinnata
AAAGTCAAATAAAAGTCAACAATTCAAAAGTCAACAGCAATTAGAAAAAGTCAACAGCAATTAGAAAAAGTCAACAGCAATTAGAAAAAGTCAACAGAAATTAAAATTGGTAATTCAAAGATAAAAGATTAAGTGAATGGTTTAGGTAATTGATTTTGGTCATTAAATGAATTCATGTGGTGTCTAATTNAAAGTGAAAATGTTGATTCAGCAGGTCTGCATCGGTCAAGGCTGACCGATATGCCTGACCGATGTGGCCATATTGGTCAGACCTTGACCGATATTCCCACCGTAGTAGCTCCTGGTTTTTCTCCGTCTTCACATCGGTCAGGTGCTCTGTTTTTGGTCGATGTGATGACAGATATGCTCTGTTTTTGGGCGTTTCTTCACTTTTTTGACCTCCTTTTGATCCATAACTTGCATCCATGGTCTCTATCACCTGAAATATGAAAATGCATATGCAAATGCACCAATACTAACCTAAATGATCATGAATCTAACCTAAATGGATGCAAAACAAAGCTATAAACATGCTAAAATACAAGTATATCACTTACAGTTACAAGTTTATTATTTTCGTCCAAATTACTTGAATGTTATTTTTATACATAACAACTTTCAAAGTTCTTACTTTTATATATAATTTAGATTTTAAAATCCATGCGTTTGAAGTAAAAATCCACTCATAATATTTTAGAATCCATTAGTAGATTTTGAAATCCATTTGCCAAATTTTGAAATCCTTGGATTTCAAAATCCTTCTAAGTCCATTAAAATCATAGAACCAATAACCCCCTCTTATATATATAATATTATATTAAACTATATATTTACTTAAAATTTAGGATTGACTTTACTAGATCTCCAAACGATATGCATCCATACTATTTACACCCAAACTTTGTACCTCTATAGAAAACCCCTTGAACATGTATATCTTTTTACCTGACCCCAAAATCGTGATTTAGACTTAATTAAAACTAACCCGGTTACCAAATTAGTTACCCAAACCCGATATTAACTTTATTTTTAATTTAACTCGAGAAAAAAATAAAAAAGTCTGGGGTGAAAGTTAAAAATTGGATTAAATTAAAATAAAGTCAATATCGGGTTTTTGTAACTTATTTGGTAATCGGTTGGTTTTAATTAAGTTTCAATCGCGATTTCTTATCGCGTTTTATTAATTTGAAATCGCAATTAAGCATATTAATCGACTGAGGATTTAGTGATAAGATTGATTAATTTGGGGATTAGGTAAAGAGGTATACATGTTTAGGAGTTTACTAAAAAGCTACAAAGTTGAGGAGAAAGTTTTGATGCATATATAATTGAGGGAGTCTAGTGAAGTTAACTCTAAAATTTATGAAAATAAAAACATCATTTTTATAAAATTTTGCTAATTTTTAATTTGATGTAAGTAAGAATCGATAAAAAAAAAAAAAGAATTTGTTAATTTATCTTGTTTATTATATGAGTAATAAATTATAGAGATTTTATTGCATTTGGTAAGAAGGCCAATTTAATTTAATGTACGTATATTTTTGATCATGATCATATTCTTGTGCTATTGTCGTCTTCGCTACTACAAAGACTATATGAATAATACTAATAATATATTACACTCATCAGCCTGAACTGATAAAATTCGATCACAAGTCCATGTCTCAGTTTTAGGAAGGATTCAGAAAAAAAAAACAAAAAAAAAAAAAAAAAAAAAAAAAAAAATAANAAAAGTAATTCAGAAAAAGCAAGTTGTGGCAATGGCATCTAATACATATCCAAAGGTTCGGAACACAATTAAGACAAATTAAGCATGGAGATATATATTTTGACGATACCTAATACTCAATCAACACAAAGTTACTAACTAACATTACAAAAACATAAAATACATCAACCTTAGGTTGGTCGTCACCACCGACTTTGAACAACTTCTTCTCCATCAGACTCGTCCGACTCGTGCTCATCTTCCTCCATCTCTTCCTCATTCTCTTCCTTCATTACTACCTTCACTGCTCTCCATTTCCCTACCTCTCCCTATAACCACCAAACATTAACCAATCAAGACCTCGAACATAGTAGCTAGTAGTAGTTTTATTTAGCAAAATTTATGTTTTGCTCTCATAAATGCTTGAGTGGGTTGGGTAATTTATTACCCGAGGCAAAGGAGACGACGACCATGTTGTAGCTCTAGAAGAAAGTAGTCGGAACTCGTACATGATCCATGGAGTTATTGTTCCTCGAGGTCTTTTGCCAATATAGAATGCAAATGTCTTTCTTCTTCCTTGTAAATGAATACAACTTCGATCTCCAGCTTCCATTACTTCTTCATCTTCTTCACTCTCTTCCCAATAACCTGATAAAGTCTCTCTTCCTGATCTTCTCTCTCGCTCTTCCTTCTTTACAAAGTAATACACTTCCTTGTTCTTCTCTCCTATAACATTAATGTGTTTACATACGACTTCTATATATTAGACTACATCGACGAAGGTAAGCGCGATCGGTTAATTTAGGGCATATCTTTTTTTTAGGGTCCAAAGTTTTTTATATACAAGAAAGACACACATTTTATATATATACCTAGCAAGTCCCAAGGATCAACATTGCAAGAACGGAGTTCAGGGAGGTCGAAGTCCATTGGACGGTGGAGAACCTTCTTGGCTAGATATTCGAATACGAGATCTTCATCGTCCGGATCAAACATAAATCCTGGAGGGAGTCTCATACTTCTTCCGTTCATCGCAAATCTTTGTGTAGATATGTCCATCAGTTATCCGTACGTACGTACACTTTCTTAATTATCGATATACTTTGTGTTTTGGTTTTGGTTCTTTATAAACCTATATGAGTCTCACCTTTAATTCCGCAAAAGCTGATTCTACTTTCCTTTTAATACTTTTTAAGTCCTACTAATTTTAATTCATAAATTATTGTTACTTAACTGCCAATTCAGAGTTAAAGTTCGATTGTTTTTATATTTGTTAATTAACATGCGATATGATATTAGTAAAATTAATTTTGCGCATGTACCCATGTAGTCAACGTTTGGAAGATTTTGAATATAACCTTACTTTTCCTCTACGAAAAACTAATTTATGTCTTCTTTTTGTATGAAGGTAAAGGTAATTGAGTTTTTCCTACTAAAACGAAATGTAATAAAGTTACACGGGTCACTAGCTCCAATAGACAATAGACTGTATTTACTTGTTAGCTGTTAGACACATATCATGACACTAAATTGGTGCGTACTGAAAAAGTAACCAAAAAGTAACGAGACTAAACAACAAATTTTTTTTATCAAAACACTTTTCTTTATTAAAATTAACACAAATACATCTTTTTCTTATTCATTGAATTTTGTTTTTCTTAACTTCTAAACTTTGTCACTCTGTTTGTTCGATCTTACAGTCACGAATAAACTCTCTCACAATATCACAATCTCACAATAGTCAGCTTAAGAGCGCAATCCAATTTGCTCACCTTAACTTCCTATATATATATAAAACATAAACCTCATATCCTTCCCAATCGTTTATGACATTTCTATTCTTGTATTTCCTTTTCAAGATTGTTTCCATCTCTCCTTTTCCTTTTACACTTATTCATTTATTTTTACAATCCTTGCTTTCACGTTTCTGCTTCTTTTCTTGCTTGGTTAAGATCCTCATTTCTTTTGCTCCTTCAATCTCCCTCTTTTTGACTTAGTTTGTCACTTCATGCATTCTTGTGATCAACCTGTTAACAGTACAACAACCAGAGACACACACACAAGCAAGACAATCCAAGATATGGATTAAACATCATATTAGAGTCAGTTTAACAAATGCAACCATTAACAGCCAAAACAAAATAGGTTCAGATTCATGTGGGCATTTCCAACATAGTCAGTGTTTAGATACCTCCTACAGGTATTCCTGATACTCTCAACAAAAAACAGATCAAACTCCCCCAGAATCCTCAAACTAATCCTCTGACTAAAACAATCTAAAAGGCAGATATTCAGACGTCCAGTTTATTTGCAGCTTGATTTGCATCAGCAGCATATTGATCACCTGCTCCTCCTGCTTGAATGGCAAATTTAGTCCAAAATATTACAGCTAAATCAACGATAGACGAAGGAAGACTTACCAGGTCCCATTGCATCTTGAAGAATGCAAATGGCCTGAGTAATTGCACGACGTAAATGAGACTCCCCTGAAGCAGAGGAAAAGGCAGGTGTAGCAGCATCAAAGGGAGAATATGGATGAGATGTAAATTGAGGCAGACGCTCACCCGACAATAACTGAACAAGATGCTGAGTGTGCAGGAGTCGAAAGATCAATGCAGGGAATGGTAAGTTGAACTTAGCAGTAGGAATTTGAGCGAGATGAAACATATGTTTATACACAAAGGCACCAAAGTTAAAAGGAATGTCATGAAACACCTTATACACCATCATGGCTCTCTCAGGACACATGTAGCTCTTATTGGTTGAAGGAAACCAATTGGAACAGACGTTTGCGTAGAGAGCTCCTTTGTCCTTACTGAAATCAGAATGCTTCAAGTCAATTCAGTGCTCCACCTCACCTCCGGACATGAACCTAGCAAGATCATCAAGTGATACTCTCGACACAGCTTGAGTATTGACTACAACATCAACCTCTTCTAACCCAAACAGAGAATTGATTTAAGGTCCTGAAAAGACGTAGGTATGTCCCCGAATCCAGGGAGAGCACACGACATGCGGATTCTTAGCTGTTGGAAGATAAGCCCAGAACTCGTAGACAATGTTAGGCACAAACGGCTGAAAATCCAGCGTGGTGACAAGCAACAAAGATTTTTTTAGGATGTTGCAGTGGTTGTTAGAAGAGCCCCCAGTTTGATCGATTTCTCAGGAAGGAGAGTGTGCTTTGAAAAGAACTTGAATCGTTTAGGAAGAAGGATACGGCGATGATGGATCAGAAGAAGGTGGTTGCACACATCCGGTGTGTTTAGGAGGAACCGTCTTCTTTGAACGTTGAGACATGTAGCGAGTGCATTTCCTGGTAAGAGATGGAGGCACATTGACAGACGCCGTGACAGAGTTATCGGAGACTTGAATTAGGGAGGCAGGAGGCGCCTGCTATTGCGAAGGAAGAGAAATAGACGACATCGACTAAGTTAGGACTTGCGGTGATGGCGCATGCACAGACTCAAGAAAGGAGATCCACGGTTGATCAAAGATTGCAATTGGTGATCAAGGTGCCGCTTGGAAGATAACCACCGGGAGATTGACGACAGGTCCGGAGTCGTGATTAAAAGTAGAAATCTCAAGAACCTCATCACTCACAGGAGATATAGTCCCCAAAATCGGAGAATACACATATTTCTTCGCCAAATTTGTAAGAAACGATTTCATTTTGCACCGGATTGAAGCAAGACAGGGCACAAAGGGAAGGTGAATAGTTCTCAAAGAGATAAAGGTTTAAAGCCTTGAACATTTTCTCAAGTGACGCAACCCTAGAAAATAATTCCCGCCTGTTTACATTCCATAACAACTTGGGATTTCAGAGACAAAATCTGTGGGCATGTGACCTGGACCAAAATACAGCCCAATATCTATTCATTAGACATCATAATGATCATATCAACCTTCTCACTGGACACGTGTATTGGAACCTCACATCTTGAAACTATTGACACACAGACACATTCACAGACAATGGACAGATACCATTGGTGGGGAACACGAAGGAAACTGAATGATCAGCAAGCAAATGAACAACTTAAGAAGATGCTTTTATTTAGAAAAATACTAGGTACTTAAATTTGGAACCTGATTAAGCGAGAATTTTATAGACCTTGATCATTAGAACACACAAGTACCGAGGTGTAGCTGATTAGTCTTTTCCACTGTCATACCTTCATCTTTGAC
Organism: Iberis pinnata; assembly: GCA_900406425.1. Classification (NCBI taxonomy): domain Eukaryota; kingdom Viridiplantae; phylum Streptophyta; class Magnoliopsida; order Brassicales; family Brassicaceae; genus Iberis; species Iberis pinnata. The sequence goes on from OVBE01007932.1 coordinate 5,894, forward strand.
AGGAGAGTTTTCAACTCCGATGTGTATAAACCAGGAATCAATATATATATATATATATATGTCTGAGCTATCACTTGACTTATCAAGCTTAGACATTAACACCCCCCCCCCCCCTTTTAAAAAAAAAACCAATTATTAAAAAAAAAAAAATTTTTTTTNTCTTTGATCTCCTTGGTTATACACCATAATAGTACTGTCTGTTTCACACGGTATGACAGACAAATCTTTTTCAGCTACTAAGACATGTTGAGAGAATCTCCCTGATGTATTGTATGCCTCGTTTGACAATTTATCTCAACCATAGACTCATCCAATCATAGTTCACAAACTCCTATGGCCTTTCGAAGATTAATAAACTGATTAAAATCAAGTGGTTTTGTAAACATGTCTGCAAGCTGAAAATTCGTTCCCACATGTTCAACCACAATAAGTTTATCTTCAATTAACTCACCAATGAAGTGGTGTCTGATGTCAATATGCCTGGTGCATGAGTGTTGCACTGGATTCTTGGCTATGTTGATGGCACTTTTATTGCAACAATGAACTAGCATTGAGTCTGTATGAATACCATAGTCACTTACCATTTGCTTCATCCACAATAGTTTAGTACAACAACTATCCATTGCAATGTACTTAACTTTGGTTGTGAGAAATGACACACAGTTCTGTTACTTACTCTGCCAGGCTATCAGATTATTATCCAGAAAGAAACAACCTCCGCTTGTATTGTGTTTGTCATCTGGACGCTAGCCCAATCTGCATCACAATACCCATGGAGATTTCTATTTGTGTCCTTGGTGTAATATATACCGAAAGGAGCTGATCCTTTGATATATTTGATGATTCCCTTCACAACATGTAGATGTGACACCTTCGGTTTTGCCTGATACCTTGCACAAACACCCATACTCAAACATATATGTGGTTTGCTGGCTGTAAGTTACAACAAGCTCCCAATCATCCCTCTATACAAATTCTGGTCGACATCTTCTCCTTCATCATCATGAGACAACTTGCAAGTTGTACTCATAGGCGTTATGGCTGTCTTGCAAGAGTCAAGCCCAAATTGTATAACCAGGTTCTTGGCATATGTGCTTTGACCTAGGTAGATTCCCTCTTCTATCTTTTTTACCTGCAAACCAAGAAAATAAGTCAGTTTCCCAACCATACTCATTTCAAACTCTTGATTTATGTGTTGAACAAATTTATCAACTAAATTTTGATTTATAGTGCCAAAGACTATGTCATCGACATAGATTTGCACAACCATCAGATCACCATTTCTCGAATTGATGAACAAGGTCTTATCCTCTTGTCTTTGTATTTTACATCTTTAGTAAGAATATTTACCATCATTTTAGAGTCATTTAGATGTCAACATGTTGCATTTATAGGACTTAAATAGTAAGTTTGCATCTTTAAGTAATTCTACATTAGCATTCGCATACATATGCATTTTGGAGATATTTCAGGTATTTAAGGAGTTTTCAGAACATAAGTGCAAATTTTGAAAAGGAAAAGGAAAGGAAGTGCACGGCATGAACTCGGTGATACCCCGAAGCTACCTCAACCAAGCTGCCAAAACCGTGTATTCACCTCGAGCCGCATATCCTCATAGGCTCGATCACAGGCTCGATCTCCAGCCTGCCTCAATATGGCTCGATCATGGGCCAAGTCCCTTGATCAAGCGCCTCGAGCTGCAACTCGATCAAGCACCTCAAGTTACAGGTCGATCAAGCTCCTCGAACTGCAGCTCGATTAAGCGCCTCGAGCTGTAGCTCTATCAAAAGCTTGACCCATCTCGACCTTAGCTCCAAGTCTACCTCGACCAAGACCTCATTTCCTCGTCCTCGGCTCGATCAAGGGCTAAAAAAGAAGCCTTATCTCCCTCGATCAAAGCTGCCTTGATGTTCCGGCCCAAAGCATCACTGTAGCAGTCGCTTTGCTTTGCCTCAAGCTGCTTGGTTTGATCATCCGAGAGCCCACCTTGAGCATTCTCCCAAACCGGCTCGATCACCACATTGATCCTGACTTGACCACTAAGTCCAACAAGCTCTATCATTTTCCAAACCAGGCCTTGACCTCACAAAGCCGCCTTGATGGAACACATCTAACATCTTCTTCACACTTCTTCAAGCCATTTTTATTCCAAATCGACGACCCAAACCAAGACGACCCAGCTTTGGGTTAAGAAGAATCATTAGGATTTTTTCAGATATTTTTATTTTAGTGTTTTTAGGGCTTTTTCTGAAACATTATATAAGTCCTTAAACGCCTCCATTTCGATTAAGTTTTATTTTGTTGCCATTCTAGGTTTTGTTCTTAGGTTTCTTTCTCTTAGTTTTTCATTTGTTGTTCTTGATGATCAAACCCAAAATTCTTATTAAGTTTATGTTTAGCTTCTGATTTCTTTATTTTTATGCTTAGATTAAGGTTGTGAACTATCTGGTGCATGTTGATCTATTGTTTTATGCTTCTAATCTCGTTTTTGTCTTGATCACCATTTTTGGGTTTTGCTACTGTTTCATTAGAACTCTATTTTTCTGGGTTGGTCTTCTTGTTGTTCTTCATCTTCATCTCCTGCATCTTTGATTTTTCGTCTTGATCATCATCCTCTGGTTTTTCTGACTTTGTTGTTCTTACCATTTTTCATAGTTTGACTTTTGATCATGATGTTCAGTTATGAAATAGTGTTTTCTATTTTTCCTGATTTCATACCTACCATGTGTAGTGAGTAGTTGTCCTAGGTTCCTGAGGATGGGGTAAATTGGTGTTGATTTCTGGTTCTTCATTGATGCCTAAGTTTGATTGCTTATGTATCCCTTCTGTTTCACCACTCTCTTCATGCTTATTTCTTTATGATCAATTGAAATATGATATTAGACATTTCAATACCCAAAAGGTGTTTGATGAAATGTTTGAACATGATGATTTCAGAGATTTTCATACCTAGCCTAAGATATTGGATGTTTATGGTGATTATTGGCTTTAGTAGATTGGTTTTTCATGCCTTCTAGGTAGTGTAACGTTAACGAGAGTTAGGTCTGGTAATTGCTTAGGTTGAAATTATTTATCAAGAGATTGGACTTGGTTGCTTATGAATCTGCTATCTAGGGATTAGCTTATTGTTTGAGATATGTTAGGTGTCTAGGGATTACATGGAGGGTTATTGGTCAATTACCCCACTCTTAGGAATTTCTTCCCCTTTGATTACATTTTACCCCATTTTCTCGTTTGCTTTCGTTTTACTTGTTGTTTACGCTTAGTATTTTCCAATGCATGTTAGTACCTATATTTTGTTTTACTTACTGCATGTTCGGTTCATTTAGGACTTTTTAGATAAAAACCCATCTTTTTATTTGGCTTGAATTAGTAGTTCCAATTGCATCTAGCGTGCTTAGCATCACACCATTTGGATTGACACCTATCAATTTCGCATGATAGTGTGATAGGAATTGATACACTTTCACACACGTAAAAAACCTTGTTATCAATTTAGTGTCGTTGCCAGGGAGGAATTATGTTGAAATGAAGCTGAAGTCGAAGAACCTGCAAAGACTGATTCTCAGAAGCTATCACAACCACCATCAATTGTTGGAGTCAAGCCAAATCCAACCGAACCACCATCTGCAACGCATAAGAAGGATACACCTTTCATGCCACCACCATACATTCCGAGACTGCCATTTCCTTTTAGATTCAAGAATGAAATCATGGCGAAGTACAAAGGATTTTTTCAGAAGTATATGAAAGACACTAAGATTAAGGTACCACTTCTTGATGCAATCAATCTGATGCCTCCATACAAGAAATTTCTGAAAGATTCTATCACCAAGAGAAGCAAGGAAATTCAAGGAATGGTAGTATTAAGCGAAAAGTGTAGTGCAATCATCACAAGAACTTCAATCCCAAAGAAGTTATCTGATCCATGATCATTTACTTTACCATGTTCACTAGATTCTTTGTCATTTGACAAGTGCCTGTGCGATTTACGAGCCTCGATCAATCTTTTGCCTTTATCAGTTGCTAAGAAGTTAGGCTTCAACAATTTCAAGTCCTGCAATATCTCTTTAGTACTTGCAGATTGATCAGTGAGAATTCTACATGGAGTTCTTGAAGACCTACCTGTGAAGGTTGGAATAGCTGAGATCCCAACTGATTTTGTGGATGAGTGAGGAGCCTAAAGATCCCCTGATTCTGGGTAGACTATTTTTAGCCACTATTGGAGTTGTTATTGATGTTCAGAAAGGGAAGATTCAGTTGAATATGGGTAAGGATCTGAATATGACATTCGATATTCAGGAAGTGATGAAGAAACCAACTGCATACAGGGAGATTTTCTACATAGAATAGATGGATCAACTTGTTGATGAACTGTTGGAAGAGATTAATGAAGAGGATCATCTGAGAACTGCATTGACCAAGAATGAGGATAAAGGGTATCTACAAAATGAATCTTCGGGGTATGAAATGATATAGGACTCACATGGACCATTGGAATCTGAAGAACCATTCGAAGACATTCAAGGGTCAGAAAGTCAGGTGATCTCAGTTGCTGAGAAGGTTAAACTCAAGCAGTAACAAACAGTTTCTGCAACATCTGAGGACTAGTTTGAACTCAAGGCACCATCTGTGGACTTACTGATGATGAGTTGAATTTGCAGTTGACTGAATTGAGGAAGTTTAGGAGAGCTATAGGGTATTCATTGGATGACATTAAAGGAATATCACTTAACTTGTGCACTCGTAGAATCAATCTTGAAAATGAATCATACTCTAGCATTGAACCCCAAAGAAGGCTAAATCATAATTTGAAAGAAGTGGTAAAAAAAGAAATCCTTTAGCTATTAGATTATGGTGTTATCTACCCTATCTCATATAGTACTTGGATATCACCAGCTTATTGTGTCCCTAAAAAGGGCAGAATTACTGTGATAAAAAACGATAGAGATGAATTAGTACCAACCCAAACAATCACTGGTCACGGGATGTGCATTGATTATAGGAAGTTGAATGCTGCATCTAGAAAAGATCATTTCCCATTACCCTTCATTGACCAAATATTAGAATGATTAGCAAACCACCCTTACTACTGTTTCTTGATGGTCATAGTGGATTTTTCCAAATCCCTATCCACCCTAAATATCAGGAAAAAACAACCTTCACATGCTCTTACGGTACTTTTGCATATAGAAGGATGTCGTTTGACCTTTTCAATGCACCTGCCACCTTTCAAAGGTGCATGACTTCAATCTTTCCAGATTTGATCGAGGAGATAGTAGAGGTGTTCATGGATGATTTCTCAGTGTACGGCTCTTCTTTCTCCTCCTATTTGTTTAATTTATATAGCGTACTCACGAGATGCGAGGAAACAAGCTTAGTTCTAAACTGGGAAAAGTGTCATTTCATGGTGAGGGAAGGAATTGTCCTAGGTCACAAAAACTCTGAGAAAGGAATAGAAGTGGACAAGGCAAAGATTGATGTCATGATGCAACTACAACCACCAAGGACGGTGAAGGATGTCAGGATTTTCTGGGGCATGCAGGGTTTTATAGAAGATTTATCAAGGACTTTTCAAAGAAAATAAGGCCTATGACAAGGCTATTGTGCAAGGAAACGAGTTTGACTTCGACTCTGAATGTCTGAAATCCTTCCACCACATCAAGGAGGCCTTGGTATCTACCCCAATAGTACAAGCTCCAAACTGGGATTACCCATTTGAGATCATGTGTGACGCGTCTGGCTACACAGTTGGAGCAGTTTTGGGGCAGAAAATAGATAAGAAGGTGCACGTAATCTACTACGCAAGTAGAACCATGGATGATGCTTAAGTAAAATACGCCAAAACAGAGAAGGAGTTGCTAGCAGTCGTCTTCACATTCAAGAAATTCATAAGCTACTTGGTTGGTTCGAAGGTTATATCCTACACTGATCATGCAGCGCTGAGGCATATCTATGCAAAGAAGGACACTAAACTAAGACTATTGAGATGGATTCGCTTACTGCAAGAGTTTGACATGGAAATAGTGGACAAGAAAGGATTGAAAATGGGGTAGCAAACCATTTTTCCAGGATGCAAATTGATGAGTCAATTCCAATTGATGAGTCAAATCCAATTGATGACTCAATGCTATAGGAACAACTGATGATGATTCACACTTGTGCCTTTGTAGAAGCTGAAGTGGTAACCACAAAAGCAACACCATGGTATGCAGAATTATTTAACTTCAAGGTCAGTCGAGCAATTCATGAAGACTTTGGTGAATATAAAAAGAAGAAGTTCCTGAGCAATGTGAATCATTACTATTAGGATGACCCTTTTCTCTACAATAAAGGTCCATATGGGTTATTCAGAAGGTGCATAGCTGAAGATGAAGTTAAGGGAGTTTTGGAACACTGTCATGGTTGTTCCTATGGAGGAAACTTTGCAACATTCAATACTGTTTAGAAGATCCTGCAGGCTGGTCTATGGTGGCCAACCATGTTTAAAGATGTACATAGTTTCATATCCAAATGTGACCTCTGTCAACGAGCTGGAAACATTGGTAGAAGAAATGAAATGCATCATAACTCGATTATGGAAGTTGAAGAGTTTGCTGTTTGGGGCTTTGATTTTATGGGACCATTCAATCCCCCATCTTTTGAGAACAACTACATTTTGGTAGATGCTGATTACATCTCAAAATGGGTGGCCAGTTGCATGTCCTACCAACGACGCGAAGGTAGGTATGAAGCTGTTCAGAAGTGTGATTTTCTCAAGATTTTGGGTTCCTAGGCTAGTAATCGGCGATGGTGGTTCCCACTTCATAAATAAGGTGTTTGAAAACCTATTGAAGAAATAAGGAGTGAAACACAAGGAAGCAACACCTTATCATCCCAAACGAGTGGACAATTTGAAGTCTCAAACAGACAGATCAAGGGCATTTTAGCAAAAGTTATTGGAACCTCAAGAAGAGATTGGTCAACAAAGTTGGATGATGCACTCTGGACATATAGGACAGTTTTAAAACCTCAATTGGACAAACACCTTTCCAACCCCTCTACGGGAAAGCATGCCATCTACCAGTTGAAGTCAAGTATAAAGTATTATGGGTGACTAAAATCCTGAATTTCAATCTTAAGACATCTCAGTAAAAGAGGGAGATTGACCTACAAGAATTCAAAGAGATTAGGCTCATCGCTTGTGAGAGTTCCAAAATATACAAAGAAAGGACCAAGGAGTTTCACGAAAAAAGATCTTAGTCAGGGAATTAAAGGTTGGTGATCATGTACTTCTATTCAACTCAAGGCTCAAGTTGTTCCCAAGAAAGCTCAAATCAAGATGGTTTGGACCATTTTCAGTAAAGAAGTTCTGCCATATGGTGCAGTCATCCTTATTGCAAAGTGTGGAGAAGAGTTTACAATGAACGGGCAAAGAATCAAATCTTATCTGGCTGAGAGAGTCATATTTGAAGGGACCTCGGTTCTCCTTAGGGAACTATCTCAGGGTCAATAAATTTAAAACAGGAAGTCAAGCTTAGTGACTTTAAACAAGCTCACTTGGGAGGAATTCCCATGTTTATCATTGTACACATAAAATTTTCAATTTTATGTTTAGTCTTTCTTTTGATGTATTTAAGTTTTTATTTGGTTTTTTGGTGTTTTAGGTACTTTGTGGTCATGTTTTGGAAAAGTGGTAAAGATAAATGTCCGAGCTTGGTGTTTTAGGTACTTTGTGGTCATGTTTTGGAAAATTGGTAAAGAGAAATGTCCGAGTCGGAGTTAAAGTGATCGAGCCGAACATGGACAACATTGGACCAAAGCCGCTTAATCATCGTCATCGAGCCACGCGTGTTCGTGATCGAGCTGAAGAAGAAAAGTCATCAAGCCATGCATGTTTGTGATTGAGCCACTCTATCGAGCCAAGAAAATTTGGTCGAGCCGTGCAACATATTTTTTTCGAGCCGCGGAATCACTCGATCGAGCCACTCCCAATGTCACATAGCCGGACAATCGAGCCAGATCAACAACGTTCAACAAAACTTTGATCGATCCGTGAGATGCAACTTTTTCTTGAGCCACGGGAAATTTCCACACCAAGCCGCATCAACCACGTGATTGAGCCACAAAGAGTGCGATCGAGCCAAACAATGCTAAATTCGAGCCAAGCTTCCAAAACATCACTTCATCTTGTCTCTCCACTTGCCCACCATCTTCCTTACACTTCCATTACTCATACCATGCCAAGGCAACGTCCACTCAATGCTTTCCAAGATTTCCCAACATATCTCTTACACCTCCACCTCCCCCCCACTCATTGTCACCTCGTTAAACCCCCTCCACAAACTATCATCACCTCCTCACCACCACATGAAATTTCGACCAAGGCATCTATATAAGGGAGTTCCTTACTTCTTTACTTCTCATCACTCTAAAACTTCAATTTACTCACTATCACTTACCATTTTTTGAGGATTCCAATCGATTTTCGTGACGATATCAAGCTTCTACAGAAATTTTTCACCAAGTCTTTACGAATCCCCAATTCGGTTTCAGTTCTTTCACTCCTAAACTTCTGAAATTTTCAGTTCCTGAACTTTCTAAAACTTTGCTTTAACTTCTCTACAATACCATTTTGTTAAAGTATTTGATCCGGGAAATGTTTTCTGAAATTCGGGTTTGGTTCGTCATTTAAAAAAAAAACGGTTTCTAACTTATGAATTTTTGCGAGGCTCGTTTTATAACCAAGAATTGAACTAGGTTTTTACTGGAATAATTGTTGCCTCAATCATCACAATTCGGTTTTCATATTGTTTGCTATTGATACTTGATGCTTGTTGAATCTATTGGAAAGATTGTTAATTTCTCTGAAATTGTCTATTTTCTTTTTCAAGATCAAAATGTCTGGACCAACAGGAAAAATCATTATAGCGAAATCTCAGAGAAGAAGGCAGCCAACAATGCTTCCCCATATTATATAGACATCTCTCTGGAGTTCTCACTGGTGGTACCTGCACACACTACAAGACAACGGCGAGCACAGTGCATTGCTGAGAAGATTCAGTGAAAGAGGGAAACCATTCAACCAACATTTATCCCTAGTGAAATGGAAATTCATAAGGAATCTCCAGTGCTTATAGCAAAGCAACAGAAAGCAAAGAGAATAGCTGAAAAATTTCAAAGGACGTCGAAGTAAAAAGCTATTCAACTTGATAGCTTGGAATTCAAACAATCAAAACCAGGGTTGACAGCTAAGGAAAAGCATGCAAATTCTAAGAAGAAATTTGAGTATTTGAGAAAAGGATCGGAAATTAAGAAGGCAAAAAGAGTTGAGATCGAAGACGAGAACACCAGCGAGGATCCGGACTATGAGGCGGGAGAGGAGATGAGTGTTGAAATGATGGATTATTATTCTGAATTCAAAAACACAGTGATCAACGAGAAGATTTCTAAAACAATGACCGAAGAACGCTCATGGTCTAATTATGTTGCTGCATTACTTTTAAGAGGGTTTAAAGGCACTCGATTCCCTCACCATCCCACCATGGAGGCTCTTGGAATGGAAAGGAACATGACCTACCTTTTCAGATTGGAAAATATTGAAAAGCTCATGACCACTTACTTAGATGCATACCAAGATAAAACATGCCACTTCCTCGCCACTCTTCATATGCATTATGATGACGACGATTTGCAGGGCTATATCACCTTTCAGTAAGAGAAAAAGCATATGAATTCACACTCGATGAATTAGATCATCTGGTTGGGTTCCCGTGCGGAAGTGATGACACCCTAGATTTTGACAAGGATGAGCCATTGCACTACAGCAAACCATAGGGTTTGGTATATATAGCTCAAGCAAATCTAGAGTGGGAGAATAAGGAGCCCAATTTTGAGGTACTTCCACAAATCAGTTTCCAACACCACATTTGCAAGGGAAGTAACAGGGGACGTGTCTGACAGAGAAATGGGAATGTTGGATTTGTCACTAAAACCTCTACCAAAGTATACCTCCAATGGTTATCCGATGCAAGGTGGTAGAGCTAACGCCAGCCTTTCTTACGTTTTGATTAACCAACTCATGTGGTATAGGGAATAGGCAACAGAGCTCTACAAAAAGAGGAGTTGCAGTGCTTTAACAGTTGGGGGAATTGTGACTCCTATTCTGAAGGCTTGCAAAGTTCCCCTTAAATCTAAAGGTCACCCAGCAAGATGGATAGACCTAAACTACTTAAAGAACACACATTTTTTTGAAGGACCAAAGCACAAGCAGCTATACATGTTCATCCATCCACGCATGAGGGAGTCGAGACTACCACTTCCAAATGTCTCCCTTACCACTATTATGGAAGGGAACAATATCGATTTCCAACCAAGTGAAGATGTGTTGTACTATTCCGATAATGAAGATGCTGCGAGCTTAGCTGATGATGTAGCGTCTGAGAGAGTAAATGTTTCGGGAGACAGGGAGTTAGAAGAACCATAATGTTATTATTTTGATGACACTCTAACGACAAAGAAAAGAAAGATCTTAGCTGTTGCTCACCAAAACATTAGCAAACTCCAGAGTTGGAATAAGTTCTAAGATGGTTTCTTCAAGAACAAGTTCAAGGAAATGAACAACCAAATCAAGAAGCTAGCCTTGAAGGTCAAGAAGGCAACATCTTCTAAGAAACCAAGATCTCCTTCCTGAGCTACATTAGAAAGAAGTCATTCAACCGCTTTCAGTTAAAGAGGACCCCGCATAGAGCAACCATCTCGTCACTCTTCAATTGATCTGGAAATGGCGCAAAGAAGAAAGAGACAACACTTCGCAAGGGAGGACACTAGAGAAGATAACATTTTAGGCTCCAAACCGCAACAATCGCAACAACCAGAAGCACGAGGTCCTAACCCAGGCTATACTGCATAGACGACGGACGACTATGTCTCCGCCGCCTTCTTCATCCCCAGCTGAGGTCCATGTCCACATGCCATTGTACAATCCGCTTCATCTGCATTTGTTTATGTTTTCAGCTTGATTTTATGTGTGTTTATGCTTTTGATTTCAAGTCCAACCCCTAGGTTCTCCTGCGAAATTGGATTACACAGGAGACTATGTAATTCGAGTTTGGGGGAGGATTTAAGGGCTCTTTATCTAATGAAGCTTTTGTTTTTGTTTCTTGATCCCCATTCATGCATAGCATCTAAGGCATACAAAAACCAAAAAAATTGTAATTTTTTTGAAAATCGTTTTCAAAAACAGAGTGTTCATGTAGTTGCATTTAAGATGCTAGAATTATAAGTTTGTCACATGCATCTACATATGGAACTAGGATGATAGTAACCTTGTAAGTATGATGTTTTCTTAGATAGAATCAATGACATGGTTATTAGTTGTCTAATGCATCCTGATTAAGTCTGAAGTAAGACTGCACCATACTTGGAATGTGAAGTTGCATGATCCTTGGTTTTCTGAAGCGTGTTGTGATATGAAGTTTACCTCCATTTATTAGAACCTAAAATTGACGTTTAATTTTCATGTTTTTGTGTTGGATTTGAACCCATGGATAGTATATACATATTTGGGTTATCTTCTACCATTTCACCACTCTTGTTAATCCAAGTAGACTTCCCACCCTTGAACCTTACTTTCTTTCAAGCCATGAATTTATTACTGAGTGTCAAGTCTTTTATGGAATGAGCTTTGTAGAAAGTGTTAGGTTCAAACTGACAAAAATGGAATCTCATGTAGTTCTAGTCCACGCTTTTTGGACTAGATAGGACTAGGTGGGGTTTAATTGTGGGTATTGGGGTTGGTTTGAAAAAGGGAGAAAACATTTGGGAAGCTGGTAAAAGAAATGGTATAGTTATGAACATTAGGAGAGGGAAAAAAAAAGAAACCAAAATGGTCTAGTAAAGGGTTTGAGAGAAAATATGATAAGTATGGTTAGTTGATAGTAGGAATTTTAACACACTACAGTGATAGTAGGTATTTTTCGGGTCATCA